>CATIWQ010120167.1:0-62107 GCA_949673415.1 Euphorbia schlechtendalii | reverse complement strand
ATTGCAATTTAGGCAAGAAATTATTATTGAATAAGTTAACTTATCCATAATATAAATTCATAATTGTTAAGTAAAGGAAATAAATTTTTCTTATCCTCAGTTCAATAACAATTTCTTGTCTAAATTGTACTATTTTCAATTATTTTTTATTTTTCAAATTTAATTCTTACTTTAATTAATCAATAAATATGTTCTTGGTAAAATAAATTTTAATTTAGTTAATATTTTGTAAACTGTTTTTAAATAATATTATATAAATCAATATAATTTTTATTTGATTTAATTATTATGTTTAACTTTTGCAATAAAATGAGTTGTTAGAATTCCACATGTTATAATAAAGATCATTGATAAAAAAACTGAATTAACCTCATTATTTTTCAAATTAATTATTAGTTAATTTTCAAATTACTTATTATTGTTCAAACTTTTTTAATAATACTATATAAATCAATTAAATTTTTATTTCAATTAATTACTATTTTTAACTTCTGCAATAAAATGAAATTGATAGAACTCCTAAAATTATAATTCTAATAAGGATGGTCGGTAAAAAAATCGAGTTGACCTCATTATTTTTCAAATTATTTATCATTTATTTTCATATTATTTATTATTGTACAAGTTGTTTTTAAATTCGATTTTTCCAACTATCCGATGAGTATAGTGTACTTCTAACAATTTTAAATTATTGCAGAAGTTAAACATAATAATTAATTCAAATAAAAAAATTTATTAATTCAATTCATATAGTATTATTAACAAAATTAGTTTGTTTAATTAAATTAAATTGGGAAAAAATATTTACTAGAAACATACTAATTTAGTAATTAAAGTAAGAATTAATTTAAAAATTGGAAATAATAAAAAGAATGTAATTTAGGTAAGAAACATCACTAATTTAGTAAGGATGATAAATAGATTTTTTTTCCTTTACTTTTAACAATTATAAAGTTAATAATTTGACTTCTTAAATACCTTTTAGATAAGATTACAATACATAATAATACATGCCATGTATTGTAGACTCTTCCAAAATTTAAACAATTACATTCATCTTTGACTAGATATATTAATGTTTTCCTATATATTATAAATATATATTTCAAAAATCTATATATTTTACATTTTTCTCATTATTGGTTTCTTTATTTGTTGTTAAGGTTTTTATTGATGTTGCATACTTCTTTATTTTTGTTAAATTATCTTTATCACAATTGTCGAGCTTGTAAGATCATAAATGAAAAAAAAAATTGTTTTTACTCTTACACATATTTCTTACATTATTGTCTTGATGAGTACATTGGAAAAAAAAGTGTAAATGGTCGACCTTTGTAGTAGATGTATATCATGCTAAATTTTGATAAAACATAGAAAGATGTAAAGACATTTGATTGTGATATTTAGAGTTTTATTTTATAATTTTAACGTTATTTTTTTTAGAAATATGAATCAATTTTATTGTCACTTTATCGTATTCCTTAGAGAATTCAAGAAATTTTATTTATTAGATCAAAATTTAATGGTCGTTGGTTTTTTAAAATTCTCTAGTCAGGTAAAAGACAATCATTATTATACCATTTTAATTATTTTTCATGATTTTTAAATGTCAACCTTTTATTTTGATATCTACCAGATTCCTATAACCTAGTAAGATTGAAAAATATTAATGTCTAAAATTACTTTATTTCCTTTTGTTTATTTTTATCTTCATTGATATCTGTCTGGGATTTTATCAAAAATGATAATCATGTAAGTATTTAATAGTAAATACAATGAATAATGTACATGTATTAGTAACTCATTATTTGGTATGGAAATACATGTATAGTCACTATCGATTTTGTTTTAATTTAAATTATAACTTCTTTCAAGTTTGCACTAATACAATACTATCTTCTTGTGTTTAGTCAATATAATTATTATTTCTAAGTTTTGTTACCATCTAACTACAACCTCTTTTTCACTATTCCATCCAAAAATTTATGATATATTGAAAAAATTGCCCTTGTTTTCATTCTTTGTCCATTGAAATTTATTTTCACAGCATACTTTATCATAAAATTATTTTGTCTCCTTGTATTTGTATTTTTTCTTTCTATAAGACGCAGGGACGTAAAAATTATATTGATAAAACTTAGAAAGGTAACAGTGTATTAGTAAAAACATGAGGGAGATTATAATTATTTACCCTTTAATTTATGAGCTCTATAATTAAATGGGTTTTTTTTCCGATTCATAATAGGAAATTCTATAATTACTTAAATAATTGTAAATTGTATATAACTAATAATGATCTAGTTGCTTCTTTTATCATTGATGGGTTTTGGTCAAGCATTTGTGCTTGGGGGGAGAATAAATCACAGGGTTCAGATGGTTTTGATTTCTTCTTCTACAAGCGATTTTAGGCTCTGTTTTTTTTTCAACTTATTCAACTACTCATTTAGTTTAGTTTTAGTCAGTTTAGTTTCAATTTCAACTTAGTTTCAGTTTATATATATTATTGTAAATATGATTTAAAGTAATAATAAATATATATATTATTAGAATGAGAATGAGAAAAGAAAAGAAAAATATTAATCATAAATAAAATAAATAGTAAGTAATAAAAATTGTTTAAAAATATTATTAATAATATATTAAAATTTGATTACTTATTATCATTAATAACGAATAACTTTGTTTGATAACAAATAAATAGACAAAATAAATCATTTATAAAGTATTAAAAAGCATACTCATTACAATATAATTGAGAAATATTACAATATTATAATTCATGGTTAGGTTAATATTTCTAATTCAATCTTCGTCCAAGTTATCATTTTCACTGTCATCATCGATATGTTGGATATTGCTTTTGTTCATCTCCCAAATTTGTTGTACAATAGAATTCTGCACTACTAACTTAACTACTTTTTTTATTTTGTAATCTTTTTAATTAAACTACATTTGTCCTAAAATAACATTACAATGTGTGGTTTTTGTTAATACTAAAGAATCCAACAAAATATCATAATAAAATTTAATGAAACAAAAATGTAATATTATAAAGTTACAAGGTAATGTCGTTATTATTGATATAAATAATTATTATTCAAATAAGTTTCGGTATTTTCAGTTTCAGAATAATAAGTTGCAGTTCAGTTTCAGTATGTTCAGTTTCAATTATGTTCAATTTCAGTATGTTCAGCTTTAGTTTTGTTCAGCTTAATTTCAGTATTTTCAGTTTCAGTTGAAAAGAACAGAGCCTTAGGAAGATTTGAAGCCTGAATTTATGCAACTCATTATAGATTTTTTGAGACATCCACCCTTTTAGAATCTACAAAAGATGTCTTTCACTGTGCTTATTAAAGAAGTTCCGGGTTCTGCAACTTTAAACTTTCGATCTATTGTGCTAATCCACGGAGTTTACAAAATTGTTGCAAAATTATTGTCCTCTCACTTGCAGTCGATCTTGTCGAATTTAATATTAGGGAATCAGTTTGCGTATATCAGAGGAAGAAGCATCCATGAGTATTCTTTTTTCAGCATCTGAGGTTATCCATTCTATACATTCTCGACGTCGTTCTTGTTTGGTCCTGAAGCTTAACTTCTATAAGGCTTTTGATAGTTTCTCATGGAACTATATTGATCCAATTCTAGTTAGTATGGGGTTTAACAGAAAATAGTTATCTTAGCTCTCTAACTGCAGTGAGAACTCCTCCACTTCTATCTTGACATATGGCTCACCAGTAACCCTATCCGTCTACATGAAGGGGTTAAGCATGGTGACACCTTATCACTATTCATTTTCATGTTCGTTGTGGTAGGTTTGAAACATTTGTTTGATAATAGAATTAGAGAGAGTTTTCTTCCAAGGTTCAGGTTAGATAACTCTCTTCCTGACATCTCGTTACTTCAGTTTGTGGATGATACGCTTTGCTTTCACTCGACCGACGAATCAGTCATTCCGATCTTTGTGCACATTTAGAGATGTTTTGATTTGATTTGTAAACTTCACATAAATTATCACAAAAGCTCTCACCTTGGCATTAACAGTTCACAATCTCTAGCGATCTTGCATCTCTCTTCTAAGGTATCACATTAAAAAAATTCTCGATAAACTACCTCGGCGCTCCTCTCCTCTATGCGTGAATCGAATGCTTTTTGTGAATTGGGATCCTTTAGTTTTAAATTTCAAGAAACGTCTGGTAAACTAGAAAGGTAATTATCTCTCTCATACAAGCCGTTTGGTTCTTATCAACTCAGTTCTTTCCTCGCTTCCGATTTATTTATTATCAATTTTCAAATTGTTTGAATCTTTGAATGTCAAATTGATTCAGTTGATAAGGAATTAATTATGGAATGGGGATGCGAGTGTTAGTGTACTTTGTAAAGTTAGCCGAGACATGATCATTTTGCCAAAAAGCATTGGGGTCTGTCTATACATTCACGACTTCATGTTTCTAAATTTCAATTTGCTAGTTAAGTTGTTATGGAAGATGCGTTAATTGAATCAAGACTCTCTTTGGTTCGTTTATTGTGTTCGTAGGCATGACTTTCGATCTTGGGATGACATTGTTGTTAGATATGATGTATGCATTAGAGGAAATTAGGGTGTTAAATCTTAGTTAGTTATTTATGAACGAGTTTATATTAATAAAGGTATTTCTTTTGTTATATTAATAACTACGAAAACATATTATGAAAGGTTTAGAATATATTCATTTATATGTTTGTAAAAGTTTTTGACAATAACATAGCATAGATTGCAAGAGTATAGTGGTACTATGTAGGTGGGAACTGGTTTGTTTGAAATTATGATATATCAAAATACCAATAGTCGTAGTATCATCATGACTGGATATTGGGATTAGATCCAAGAAGCATATCTCTGATGCTGAAGGATGTTGCCTACAGTTAATACATGGATGTATCCAGGGAGATACATTGGAGAACACCTTAAGGCAACGCTTTGTATTATATATCATGTGTTAGTGTTTTGTCTTATTGAAATAGCAATACGAGTATCCATAGACCTGAGATACTAATTACCTTGTTCAAGTGTTGTTACACTTTGGGTCATACCTAAGCATCTTAAAGAACGGGTGATACAGATGATGACGAGTATAATTGATGTTTACTCGCTAATAAACTTAGTAGTCAAGAAGGAATATATCACTCGGATAAAGTAATATATGAGAGCTGTACTATGGCCAATTCTTAGAAGTAGCACTCTCAGAAACCTCTTATCAAAGTATGTGTTTGATAGGATGGGATCCTAATCAACACATTAATATGGTTGAGTTAGTGTACTTTGGTAGCAAGACTAAACCACAGGGATAACCTCCTAGGTTATTAGTGGGCTATACTCGAGCCTAAGAAACTAAATGTTAATTAACCTTAATGGAAGGAGTGTATTATTTTAAAACTATTGCAAAATTGGGATCAAGTCATCCCACATGACATTCCAAATATTAGGGGTCATATGCCCTTACTAGAGAGCCAATTATAATCGATCAAAGTTATCGGAATCCACTACTATCTGGTACTCCGAGCTAATCAATTCCTTGGAAGGAAGTTTGACTAGGTTAATCTTTAGCAGCTCAATATTACGCGATCCTATTAGGTCACACACTTTGAGTATTTACCGAGCTAAGTAAAGAATCATTAAATGAATTTTAGACTAGAAGATGTAAAAATGGTTGGACCATTTTTCTAGTTAGACCAATATGCCAAAAATAATGAAATGGGCAAAAATGAATTAGGAACTGCATAGTGGGACCCACAATAAATATTATTGTGAGGACTCGTACAAGTTTTGTGGGATAGAACTTGTGGCACGCTTGTGCATGAGCCTTAGCAATGTTGTACAATGCCCACTAGCCTTGTGCACAAGCGGGCTGCATATGTGATAGCCCACTATGTAGTGTGCAAGCCTAAATGGGCTATGTAGGCGCACATCCCATCGAGCTTGCACAACAAGCAACGTCATGTAGACAAAGGTCTATGTGTTGTGCGAAGCGTAGAGCCCTTGCCTAGCAGGTTGGGCCTCTACTTTAGCGCAATCCCATGCATAGGTAGCAAGCCCTTGCACGCTACTAGCTTCGGCCAACAGTGTTCGAAGTGGACAAAGAGTTCGCTTTCAAGAAGAATTTGTGTTTGTATTTTTAGAAGCTCTCCTATAATTATCTCATTGTAATCAGATATGGATTGTCTAAATTTTCAATTTAATTCCTCCATATATCTATAAATAGAGATCTATTTTTTACATTATTTTTCTTTTCTTTCTTTAAGAGGCTCTTGAGTAATCCTTTACTCTAGAAGTTTTACCTCTAAAGACTGTAAAGAATTCTTCTAGATGATCATTATTAGGAAGGTCTAGCAACCTTTTAATAATTTTCCTTTCTTCCTTTGTAAAGGGTTTTAATCGGTAGTTCTTGTGTGGACTATTAATAGTGGATCTTCTACAGTTGAAGCCTATGCACGTTCTAAAGGGGTCATTCTATCGACATTAAGACACACATCAATTGGTAATGCACTTGACTATAGCTAGGTCTTTTTAATAAGTGTTTAAGATCTAGATATAAGAATGGACTAGCGATGTATGTCATCATGTCATGCTTATGAGATTTTAGGTAGTAGATTAAATTTTGAAATTCCGCTATGCATGTCTACATGACCCATTGATTGTGAACTCGGATTCCTCACCCTATTTGGTTTAATGTAGTATCCTATTGTTTTTGAAATTAGAAGTTTTGGCAATTCTTCTCTCTAATTGCCATGCTGAAGTTGGAGAGGGAAAATCAGCTTCATTTTGGTACGGCAATTGAACATACAACCAATCAATTCAATCATTATATTCAGACCTTTATGCCATCTACAACCGGAAACATTCAACCGTTCTTAAGGACTGCGGTTTCTTGTTTAGTGCTAGTGCTTTCTCAGGGCCTTACTAGAAAAGGAATTTATAGATAACAAACTCAAGATCGTTACTTATAACTTTGGAATTGGATTTTACTTTCTTTCGCTTTCCTCTTCATGCCACTAGATAGTGACGATTTAGATGGGATTCTGGGACAATCGAGACTCTCCTCCTTTGTTGACCAATTGTTGTGGGATATCAGTTGCCACAAGTTGTTTTCGGCTGCTTTTTTTCTATGTTGGCTTTTTGAGTCTCCTCTCTAGCATCAATCTGTGATTGATTTTAACATTATTTGAAGTTCGTGTCTAATGCTAAAGATTTGATTCTTTGGTTGGTTGCTTTTCCATGATCGCTTATCTACTCGCTCAATTTTCTTCCCGAGGGGTTGTAGCTCAATTACCAATGATTATTGCCTCTATTGTTCGGAGTTGGAGTCATTGGACCATTGTCATCCTACTTTGTCGAGCTAGTAGCAAGTTTTGGTATAAGTTTCTCGGCTGGTTGGGGATTAATCCGCCAATCCTACGCTCAACAGTTGGCTTCTTGCATATTTGAGTCCTTCTTTAAGCTAGATCCATGTAAAGAGTTTAGGACTTCGCTTTGGTTCATTTTTGCTTGGCTTTTGTGGAAGAGAAGAAACAAATTTATCTTCGAGGGGCAGCTATCGACGGATGACATTTTATTATCGAGTTTGATATTTGTGTTGGTTATTTTTAAGTGCAATAGGTGTTTGGTTAGTCTCTCAGTGACAAATTTTATCACTAACCCGAACCTTTTAGTTTGTAACTGAATGATGGCCTCACCTTGAGGTTCCTATATTATATATAATATATACACCTTAGGGAAGGTTTTTGGGTTTGGGTTGAGGCGATGATCAACGTTGTGTGGTACAACCCTTTAATTTCGGCTATACGAAACCATCATAATTGTCAATGTCACCCCTCTTTCTTTTTTCCATACTCCTAGGTAGGGGTGTGCATTCGGTCAAAAACTGAACCGAATTAACTGAAAACCAAATAAGAAAATTACTGTTAACCAAACCAAATCAAATCAGATTTAAAATAGAATTAACCAAACCGAAATAAATTATTCGGTTTGGTTAAAAATCGAATAAAATCAAAATTTTAAATAATTAACAAAAATTTCAATTTTTAACACTTAAAATACAAAATGTACATCCAATATAAGTATTATAATGGATTAACTGATTTAGTAGAGACACATAAATGAATAAAAGTGCATTTTTTAGAAGACGAATAAGAGTGTGATATTAAAATAAAATTTTATTATATGTTTATATATATTTCAGTTCGGTTCGGTTATTAAGGTTTTTTCTACACAAAAATCGAACTGAATTACCATAAAAAACATTTTACAAATCGAACCAAATCGAATTTTTAAAATAACCGAAACAAATTAATATTTCAGTTTAGTTCGGTTCGATAATTCGGTTACCGAACCATTTGCACACCCTGCTCCTAGTCATTTCTTAAGAAAATAATAATGAGCTTTTACTGTTCTATTGTATTGTTTTTAAAATGTTTACCATGACATCAAAGTCTTTAATTAACGCTTGATGACTAGGAAAAGAAGAAAAACATTCTGTTAGAAATTAAAATTAATACATAATTGATATATGATGATGGTGACACCGGTGGGGTCAGGGCATAGTGTGTGTTGCATATAGACTTGCTCATGTGCTGCCCCGCCAAAAGCCTAGTTCGAATTCGCTATACACCAAAATTCATGGAATCATGTTTATATATTTTTTAATTATTATTTGAATTTTTATAATTTAGTTCATTATTTTTATACTTAACTACAGTAAATTTTATTATGTATTAAATAAATTAAATAAATCAATTGAGTGTAGCTCAATTGATACATCTTCTATAATGGAGATGAGAGATTTTGAGTTTAAAACTCAAAATTATCAAAATGCATATTTATAAAAAACTATCAAGTAAAAGTATATTTATAATTAGGCTAAATAGTTATAACCTCTCTATGTTTTGATAAAATACACTATTACCTTCCTATTTTATGAAAAATAATTATAATCTCCCTGTATTTTAATTTTTTCATATTATAACCTCCAAGCATCTTTAATTATGTGTATTTTTATCAAAATTCTTAACATAAAAAGTATTTGTTGGTATAATTAGTTTTATTTTGTTTGTATTATGAGATATGTAATAATAAAAAGTACATTTTTAACAATTTGTAAGAAATTTTTGTAACTTTCAAAGTATAATTTCATAAGATAAAAATAATCATAAATAACTTTTTTGAGCAATTCTAATCTATAACATATTAAAATATGATATATAGGATCATTTTTTGTTCATAAACATATGCTATGATATAAAATGAGATAATAGCAAATACAAGAAGGTTGTAGTATGAGACAGACAAAACGTAGGGTAGTATAAATTATTTTTTAAAACACAGAGAGCAGCTAGTGTATGTATGCAAAACACAGGGAGGTTATAATTATTTACCCTTATAATTAAGATGTTATTATATTTATATAAAAGCTATATTATTGTTTCTGTTTAGTTTATTTAAAAAATTTAAAAATGGATTAGATGATCAGTGTTCGAACCCTGACACTTACAATTGCTTCTGAATAAAAATGTAATCTAAAAATTATTATGCGTGATCCAGAACTAACGAAATTTTGTTTATTTCTTATTTAATTAAGTTATTGACTGAACGGATATTGTATTAGAGTATGTGTTGGAGAGGAGACAAGAAATGAAAGGCATTTGGTTTTCCAATTGAGAATAGAAGGAACAAAAATAAAAAGGACCAACTTGTCCTATACAAACAATATTAACTGAAACCAAATAAACTGCAAATCTTATGAAGATTGTATTTTTTGTGATTCGAAATATCGCACGTACACAAAAATTTTGGTCCCGCGATTCCCAAGTATTGTTCTTAAGGTTTAAGATTTGAAATCTAGACCTTCGCAGTAATTACATTATTTCTATAAATCCAGTAAATTTATTAACTAATTTACTAACAACTTTTTTTCTCCATGCAGAACATCTCCATCTCTTTCACCCTATTTCATAATGTTTTAGTCTTCTTTCATTACTAATATTAAAATTTGTCTTTTTCCTCTTTCATTTTCTACAACACATTATATGTAGTTAGATAATATTTTCATTGGATCTCATTATTTATTTCAAAGTTACCTACAAATTGAATTCATAGACAAAAGACTGAAGCATAGTTGTATTAATATAGAAGGTGTAGTGTATCAAGATCAGAAGATCTAATCTTTTAGAGACTCCGAGATGATTTGTCCCTTTTCTTTGACACAGTGACGACCCATTTCCCGAATTCCTGAGAGCTTATCCCTTCTAAAGAACCTTAAAGTATTTTCAACCTATAAAACTTAATCCTAATTAAATGGACCCAATTATGTCATGAAATTACTGCTAATTAACACTTCCCCTGAAAGCTTGAAGGGGAACATACATTCACTTTACCATGTGTTGAAATTTAATACAACAAATGAAATTGTCAAAATTCGAACGCTCAACTTCTACTTCTAGGTCACGAACTCTTATACCATTTCATAGACTGTTTGACTCGAGGCCCAATTTTACACTCCAATATATCAGTGGAATTACGAAATTAATGGCTGGTATGGTTTTGGCTGTCCATGAAAAGTGGTAAGCCTATTTTGGAATTATGTGGCTAGATTTTTTTTGTTTCAGTCCTATTTGCCTCAATTGGCCTACCATTTCATTGCCTCCTTTAACACTAGATGATAGGCTTGTCCTGATTTGTATTGCTATAATTTCTTTTTGTTTTTTCCCAACTTTTTATAAAGAATTTCTTCAATTTTATCCAATTTCAAACATACAATGAGTTAAAAATATGCTAAATATATTCGAAATTTCAAATCTAAAATATATACCGAAATTGAACTTTAACATAAATTAATTTGTTCGTATATCAAAATTAACACTTTACAGGCACTGAGATACTACGTATATATAAAAATTATTTTATCTTAATGAACTCCTACTCATAGATGAGGCACAACACTCTGGAGTGACACCGGTTTCATAAAAAAGTAATCTTATGAAATAATCTCATCGATTCCTTGTTATTTTATGTGGTTTCTGCGGTTACAGAACAAAACAGAAGAAAAAACAATAAAAAATAAATTATTTTTATTTGCCTTTTTCCCGATTGTATCTCATCCCTACTTTCTGTAATCAACATCATACCATGGGACATACATACTAATCGCAAATATATATGTACTTCTGCGTGCATGTGCTCTTCACGTGGCACCAATGTCCTGGTCGGGTCGTTTCATTTGTTGCATTCTAGTATATGATAGAGAACTCTACTCTTAACATATTATCAACACAAATACAGCTGGTACGTGTTTTTTTTTTAAAACCTCCGGAGGAACAGTGTGCTCCTCCATTGGAATAAGTTTGGGGTGGGTGAAAATTTCGGGGCGCTCATCCCAACTAGGTTGATGCGAGGCGCTTACCTACAAAACACTCACTCCTCTTTCAATTAAAGGAACAATTCACAAAACGTAAATCGCTCAAACGTTACATAATTGGATTACAGAGAAACTAGAAGTCCCAGATTAATAAAGATATCCGAGGTCGTAAAAGAAATATAACGCTTATTACAATGAAAGAAAAACCAACACAAGTGAATACTTTTTGAAAAGATGTCCTCCGTCTGAAGAACGCCTTCAAAAACAAATCGATTTCTTCTCTTCCAAAGAAGCCAAGTGATAACAAACCAAAGGGGGGGTCCCAAATTCGCTGCTTGAACCAAGCCGAAAGAAACTACGCCACACGTCCAAAAAATTCAGCAAGGATGGCGGTAGAGGGGTTGGAAGGTTCATCCATGACAGAAAATCTTGCCAAACTTGAGCACTCTTCGGGAAATGCAATAAGACATGGTCTAAGCTCTCGGGATCGCTGCAAAAGGGGCAGGTTTCATCTATAATGGAGTTGCAGCCGCGTGATAGTAGGAATTGATGAGTAGGCAGCTGATTGTGAAAAATGAGCTAAGCGAAAAACCTAATTTTCGGTAAGAGACATGCACTCCAAATTATATTGAAGTCTAGAGCTAGTTTCGGCCAAGTAGGAGAGTTGTAATATTCGTGACAAAAAGAGGCTGCAGTGAACGAATGATTGCTGCTAATACTCCACTCCGTTTTGTTGGCTTCGAGACTGAAGTTTAGCTGCTAGGATCGGGTTGACGCTGCTGAGTTGGCAGTAGGTTGCAGTAGCCAGGCTTGGAAAGTTGCAACTGGAATTGCATAAGGTGAAGATTGCTGAATGTCTAGGGCTGGAATTGAGGTCGCCTGATGCACTAGTGATCGGTTAGAGCTTGCAATCCAACCGCAAAGCAGCCCACAACGTTCACAAAGGGATAAGCGCAATGATCGCTTCCAAAATGGCCTGGATAGACATCTAGCATAGAGAATAAAATGACAACCACGTTCAACATTGCATGACTTCATATTGCAAATCGCGAAGAGAATCGGGAACAGGGAAGCAAGAGATTGGTTCGCGGTCCAATTATCACGCCAAAACGAAGCTTTAATTCCATTTCCAATTAAAACACGGCTGTTTGTGTTTAGAATTTCCCAGAAATCAGCTCTTCGGGAAGTAACATGCCACAATATTCTTCCAAATTAACGACAACTTCGAAGAATTCACCTCCTTGATATCATTCCAAGTTGAGAACCCGTGTGCGTCAACGCAAATTGAGTGCCATAACGAAACATTACTATACTCCCGAAGTTTCCATAGCCACTTACAAAGCAAGCTACAATTTACTAGTTCAAAATTACAGATATATAATCCCCCAATACCCAATGGCAAATTAATTGTAGCCCAATTCACTTTGCAAATACCGTTCAAATTAGAATCACCCCTCCACAGGAAATTCCTTACCAATTTAGTCAAAGTAACATTGATCGAGGATGACAATCGAAACAGCGACATTAAATAAATTGGGAGAGAAGCAATTACCGATTTAATTAGAACAACTCTACCACGTAAGAGAGGCACTTCCCTTTCCAATTTGAAAATCGATTCTCGAACTTCAAAATTAAAGGATCCCAAGATGCAATGGGCAGCCGATTGATGCAAAGAGGTGCACCAAGATATGTAATTGGGAAGCTTTCTACTCAACATCCGAAAGAAGTAGCGCATGATTGTAAAAGAGATTCTGAACAATTAATTCCAAGGAGTGAGCTCTTGTGATAGTTGATTTTAAGGCCCGAAATAAGCTCATAACACTTTAAAATTTGCATAAACGGGGCAATTATAGTAGAATTAGCCGAAAGAAAACAAAGCGTATCATTTGCGAATTGAAGTAGCGAGATGTCACTTTGAGGAGGCTCCAATTTGAAACCTGGAATTAAACCCTCGTTGATGCTTGAGCCAACAAGTTATTTTAGTCCCTTTGCTGCTAAGATGAAAATAAAAGGCGATAGTGGATCGCCCTGTTTGACTCCTTTATGTAATCGAATCTTAGCACTCGGAACTCCATTAATAAGGATAGACATGCTTGAGTGTTTTCTGTAATTGGAGAGCCAATAGATCCATTTGTTATCGAATCCCATTCTCGAGAGAACCGCATCGATAAATTTCCACGAGACACAGTCAAAAGCTTTGTGAAAGTCAAGTTTCAGCACGAGACAAGATCGGCGAGAAGAATGAACACGGTTAACAATTTTCGAGGCCAGGTAGGAGCAATCCTGAATACTACGGCCTTTGATGAAGGTGAATTGATTATCTGAAACTAAGTGGGGTAGAATCGGTTGTAACCTTGATGCTAAAAGCTTCACCACAATTTTATAAACACCATGGATTAGAGCAATCGGCCTAAATTCGGAAAGTGTAGCTACTCTTGGTTTTTTCGGGATCAAAACCGTATAGGATCCCTTAATACTCGTTGGCAGCTTGCGGGATGAATGGAATTCATGAATGAGGGCCATGATGTCGGGTTTAAGGTCTTCCCAAAAGTGCCTGTAGAAGTAAAAATTAAAGCCGTCGGGTCCAGGAGATTTATTTTCTCCGCATTTCAGAACAAAATTCCAGACTTCGTCCTCTGAAAAAGGTTCAATTAAAGATAAATTTTACCTTTCGGAGATCCTTTTAAAGTTCAAGTCCGGAGTGAATAAGGGATGTCAGGGGCAGCAGCAAACAATGAGGAGTAATAATTACGCGTTGCATTGGTAATGTCCTCAACGCTTGATGTTAAGTTCCCATCGACTTCTAATTGCAGAATCTGATTGTTCCGATAGTGGGCTGAAGCCGTCTGATGGAAAAATGAGGTGTTATTATCTCCTAAAAGAGTCCAAGAGACCCTTGATTGTTGATGGCAGAGGCTTTCAAGGTTGTTCCAAAGCTGCTGAAGTTCTAATCTGTGTCGCTGCAATTGCAAGGGTGACTCGACTGTTAGGGGGCGAGCTGCTGAATAGGAAGTATAGCCAAGAACCATCGAGTCGAGTTCCTTAATACGACGCTCAAGATTGTCAAAGTGAGATGAGTGCCACGGTTTAATAGCCTTGCCAAGACAATGGAGACGAAAAGCAAAATCATTATTCCCATGTATAGATTGAATTTCAGCCCAAGATTGTTTAACAAAAGGTAAGAAATCCTTATTATCCCACTAATGATTTAAATAACGGAATGGCCGCGGTCCAGATATGGGGGTTGATGTTGATCGAAAAATCAATGGCAAGTGATCCGAGAGAGCCGAATCAATAGTGGATACCGACATGTTCGGCTAAAAATCTGAGCAACCCAAAGAAGATAGAACCCGGTCTATGCAAGAAAAAGAAATGGAGTTGTGCCAAGTATATTCGCGGCCATGTAATGAAAGATCTAATAGTTCTCCTTCACGAACAAAATCCTGAAATGCAACCATAGAAGATGAAGATCTGCCACTGGACCTTTCTGGGGCTGCAAGGACCTCGTTAAAGTCTCTACAGATTAATAGATTTTGTAAATCCCCGAGTGATAGAGAGTAGTTCATGCCACAAGGCGATGCGAAATCACCATCTGTAGGCCCATAAAGAGCAATAATATGATGCTCAGTTTGCGCCAAAGTATATTTGAATAAGACCCATCTTTCTGAAGATTGAATTAAGCTTCCATGAATTGATGTTGAGTTCCAAGAGAAAAGTAAACCACCGAGAAACCATGAGACGGAACGAAGAAAAAGTCGTGATTATTATGACCCCAAAAATTGTGAACAACAAAATCCGGAATGGAACTCGTCTTAGTTTCAACCAAAATAAATACATTCGCCTTGATGTGTTACTTGTACAATAAGTCATCTTGTTCCTTTTGTTATCGTGTTTAACTGTCAATACAATTTAGAGTTTGCCATGTATTACAATGTTATTAGATTAAGAACGAGCACATAAGTGAGATTGAATTCATCTATATAAAAACAATCGACTTCTGTTAAAGTCTAATATATTCAACTTATATTTCACACGTCAAAATTAGATTCGTGACATTTTAAAAAGTATAACCAAGCAGATTCAAGCATGTAGCATTAAGGGATAGAAATTGATGCACTTTATTCTTAGTCAGTGAGTTATTTGAAACTTTGAAAGTGAAAGGGGAAAATTAGCATTTGGGAACAAGTTAGGGATCCTGATGTATTTAACTTTATTTTAATGGAAGCGAAGTTAGTTCATGTAACTTCCAACTAAGTGGAATTTATTTTTTAGTCGAAACTTTTGGAAATGCAAGGGGAAAATGATCATTTAGGAACAAGTTAGGGGTTCGATCTATTCAACCTTATTTTAATGGAAGCGCAGTTAGTTCATGTAACTTCCAACTAAGTGGAAAAATATTTCACATAGTTGAAACTTAAAAAGTGCAAGGAGCAAATGAGAATTTAGGAACAAATTACGGGTCTGGATGTATTTAACCTTATTTTAATGGAAGCAAAGTTAGTTCATGTAACTTCCAACTAAGTGGAAAAATATTTCACATAGTACCTAGAATTATTTAGTACATACAACTAGTAACTACACATTATAAGCTCAAACCACTAATTGGATCAAATAGTTTGATCCGAATGGCTTGGTAATGGGCAGAACAATTATTTCCGACATATCTGACTTGCACTTAATGTGTCACATTGCATGCAATTCATCATTTCCGAATAATAATGTAAAGTCATGATTTGGACATACTATCGAAAGTATAGGGTAGCATCAAACTTTTCGGAACAAATTTAGGAGGTAAATGATTCATTAAACTTCTTGAGTTCTAAACATGATTGTCGTAATATAGACACCTGTTATACAACATCTTTTCGTTAATTGTTTACTTCATCGTGTGGGGTTCCTACAAGATTGAACTTTACGCATAAACAATATTTCTTACAATGTAACATTACACTTTTCTTGTTTCGATTGTGGCAAACAACGAGGAGAATCTATTCAAATTCTTGATCTTGAAGATGAATAATTCTATCTGAATAGAGAAAAAAATGTTCTCCAATAATTTTGCAACACTTAAATTGAATATATTGATTAATTTGGAATATTCTAATTGTATTTTATTTGTTACTAGAAACATCACACCATATTAAGAGAAGCATTAATCATACTGATATAGAATAAAAGGTATAATGATATAAAAAGATAGATGCTGATGGTTTCACCTTATCGAATAACATCATTTTTATTATGTTTTTTTAGGAGAGTATAACATCATTTTCAATCAGAAAAGCTGCCCATGTTATTATATAAGGCTAAACTGATGCAGACCTGTTATTTGTCTTTTCTTCAAATTTTTCCGTATATTAATGTAGTTAAACATTAATTATTAAGAGGTAGGATTTGAATACTTATTCGATAATCAGGGATTATGCTTTTTTTCACTACAAGACATGAAGTTAACAATAAGCAATAAGACAGTGATCGCTTCAAATTCAAATTCAATGCAATCACATAAACCACGGACAAAATTGATTAATAATTCGCTATTAACTGATTTAGTTATTTGAATATGAGTGGCTAAACTACTAACAGTTGTATATCTCACATTACTAGAGATTTGAGCATGATACTCTTTATATGTGTGGAAACCTTCATCCTTTGAGGTATCTTTTGGGATAAGTTAGATCATTTTTTACCTGATGTCAGAGTCTAGTTACGATGTTGAATTACACATTAATATCGTTTCATGCTCAAAATAGATTTGAACATGGAGAGATGTGTAGGATATCCCACATTACTAGAGGATTGAAGTTCTCACCTTTAAAACATCTTTTAATGTAAGTTAGGTCATTGTTCATGACTACTATTTAATTAAAAAAATGTGATAAATACAGAAAAATTCTATCAACGAGCTAAACACGTGACAAAGACAATATCATATTATAGAACCTTAGTAGCTATAATGTGACCACGTCTTCCCCCAATTAAATAGTAAAATAATAATAAATGAAACTATTATTATATCCACCAAAGAAGCTAAGCTTATGGGTTATGAATTATTACGAGTAAAGACACAAAAAGATGGGCAAAAAATGCAATGATTTGGTCTATTTTGTTGGAGTTTGGATACCATTTGGTCATCATATTCCTGTCTCACCCAATCACCCACTTTTCCAATCAATGGCATATTTTATTATATTACGACAAGTCTTGCTTAGTTGGTTGAGTTGCCCACTTCACTCCCAACAATATTTGTATTATTTTATTTCATAATAATGTTTGTTGTGCAGTTACTGCGCTTAGCTCTGAGATTTGAGGTTAGAAAGCAAGATTTTAAGATAAGTATATATTTTATTGTCAATGGACGTTACTAACAACATTTTGGGAGATATATCCCCACCGTCCCACTACTCTAAGGTTTTAAGTTTCTAACTCTAAAAGTTGTAATCAAATTTTAAATTCTCATAATCGAAAATTGTACAAAAAAAATGGGTTGTTTAAACATCATTCTACCTCACGTAGGACATACATCATCAAATGCTATTACTTTCTATAATTTTAATCATTTTGAGATACATGTCGTACATAGGGGAGAAGGATGTTCAACATTCGGTTCTTTGTATAATTACTCATTACCATAATTGGTGCTAGGTTTGAAAATGAGGCTCCAAATCTCCGAATCTAATGGACATCCGCTCCAATAAGGATGAAGAGTACCCGATAAGAATTCTCCACGGGTAGGGAGTGGAGAATTTTTCGTACCCGAAACTTTGATGGATATGGAGATGGAGAATGCACTCTCCAATCTAATAAATCCTCGAACCCGACACCGATATACCTCCATTGAAAAATCTTCAAATATTTTTCGAATCATATATTTTCTATATTTTTAATTTTACAAGCATTGCAACCCTAAAAGTTATGTATATAAATGAAAGAACAATATGGAAATGAACCAAATATTGTTGACTTTGATTTTTGGATCTATACTCTTAATTTGAATTTTGAACATTGCATCTCAAGTTTGATGTTTATTTTTTTTAAGATTTATTATATGATGTGATAGACTTTTTAAATTATATAATAAGACTTCAAATTTATTTAGCATTAAACTTTGAAACAATTTGATCAAATAATATTTTTAAGTAATGATTAAAAGTTTTTATTGTATGTAACTTTGAAAATATTTACATAATATTTATTAAAATGGGAAAATTGGGAATATCCGATACCCGATGGAGAATCCCTGATAAGGAAATAGAGGAAAAATAATTCCCGAAACCTTAATGGATATGGATATGGAGAATATTTTTTCCCCGAAACCTTAATGGGTATGGAGATGGGGAATGCATTCCCCGCCCCACTAAACCCCACTTTCATCCCTAATTGGTGCTTACTCTCCTCTAGACATGTTTGTGGGCCGGCTACTTGCCCGGTCTGCCCCACTTCACTGGGTCGGGCTTGGATACTCACTTGTTTAAAAATTCTAATCCGAGCTCAAACCCACCAAAGCTCAAAGTATTATTGTGCTTGTTTTTATATAAATACTCAAACATGGCCAGACGAATAATTTTATTTATTTATTATACATTTATATATTAAATTTTTGAACTTGTATTTTTTCTATTAAATTTGTATACTTGACTACTATATATATTACTACTAAATATTAAGGGTAAATAATTATAACATCCCTATGTTTTAAACTAATACAGTACTATTTCCTTAAATTTTTTTAGAGAGAAATTTTATAAATTAGCTGATTTTAAGGATTTATATCAACATAGGTTTTGGTTCATAACTATTTTGGCCAAATAAGTTTCAAAATCAACTTCTATATGTTCCAAGTTATATGTTCTCCTCCACTACCAACTGATGACATCACATATGTCATATTTTTTTTAATTTTCTTATCTTATTTTGTCATTATCTTTTATTCCGTTCATTTTTTAGACATGCCGCTCTAGAGTTTTTTCTTTGTCTCATTTTTATCTTCGAAATGTCATCCCTTTTGATATACTTTTGTTGATATTTTTTCAACTATTCAATATATGGTAGAAATGTGGTAGGAACATTGTAGGAAGGAAAAAAATGATAAATTTGGAAATATTACTATAGTTAATTATCTGGTAAAAACATGGTAGGAAGTAAAAATGACAAATATGAAAATATTAATGTAGTTAATTATTTGGTAGGAACATGGTAGGAAGTAAAAATAATAAAATAGTTTTTTGATAGATAACTGATAAAAGGAGCACTATCTAGTAGTTAAACATGATAGGAGCACTAACGGGTAGGAAGATGGTAGGAACATGAACTTAAATCAAACAAAATAAATCTAGTAATTATCAGCTTGGAACATGGTATGAAGGAAAAAATGACAATTCTGGAAATATTAATGTAGTTAATTATCTGGTAAGAACATGGTAGGAAGTAAAAAGCATAAATCTGGAAATATTATCGTAGCTAATTATCAGGTAGGAACATGGTAGGAAGTAAAAATGACAACTCTGGAAATATTACTGTAGTTTTCTGATAGATAATTGATAAAAGGAGTATTATCTAGTAGCTAAACATAATAGGAGCACTATCTGGTTGGAAGATGGTAGGAACATGAACTTGAAAAATCAAACAAAATAGAATCTGGTAATTACCTGGTAGGAACATGGTACGAAGTAAAAATGATAAATCTAGAAATATTATTATAGTTAATTATCTGGTAAGAACATGGTAGAAAGTAAAAATAATAATTTTGAAAATAAAACTGTAGTTAATTTTCTAGTAGAAACATGGTAGAAAGTAAACATAATAACTCTGGAAATATTACTGTGATTTCCTAATAGATAACTGATGAAAGGAGCACTATCTAGTAGTTAAACATGACAAGAGTACAATCTGGCAGGAACATGGTGCGAAGAAAAAAATGACAATTCTGGAAATATTACTATAGTTAATTATCTGATAGAAACATGGTAGAAACATGTTAGTAAGTAAAAATGATAACTCTGGAAATATTACTGTAGTTTCCTGATTGATAACTGATGAAAGGAGCACTATCTGGTAGGAAGATGAACTTGAAAATCAAACAAAATAGAATCTGGTAATTATCTGGTAGGAACATGGTAGGAAGTAAAAATGACAAATTTGGAAATATTACCGTAGGTAATTATCTGATAGGAACATGGTAAGAAGTAAAAATGATTAATCTTGAAATATTACCATAGTTAATTATTTGGTAAGAACATTGTAGGAAGTAAAACTGATAATTTTGAAAGTATTACTATAGTTAATTATCTGGTAAAAACATGGCAGGAAGCAAAAATGATAACTATGAAAATAATACTGTAGTTTCCTAATAAATAACTGATGAAAGGAGCACTATATAGTAGTTAAATATGACATGAGCACTATCTAGTAGGAACATGAACTTAAAAATCAAACAAAACAAAATCTGGTAAATATCTGGTAGGAACATGGTATGAACGAAAAAATGACAATTCTGGAAATATTATTGTAGTTAATTATCTGGTAGGAAGTAAAAATGATAATTTTGAAAATATTATTGTATTTGATTATCTAATAAAAACATGGTAGGAAGTAAACATGACAACTATGAAGATATTGCTGTAATCTCTTGATAAATAACTGATGAAAGAAGCAATATATAGTAGCTAAACATGACAAGAGCACTATTTGGTAGGAACATGAACTTGAAAATCAAACAAAATAGAATTTGTTAACTATCTGGTAGGAACATGGTATGAAAAAAAATGACAATTCTGGAAATATTACTAAAGCTAATTATCTGGTAGGAACATGGTATGGAGTAAAAATGATAATTTTGAAAATATTATTGTAGTTAATTATCTAGTACGAACATGGTAGGAAGTAAAAATGACGACTCTGGAAATATTATTATAATTTCCTGATAGATAACTGATAAAAGGAGCATTATCAGTAGCTAAACATGACAGGAGCACTACAACAAAACAGAATCAGATAACTATCTAGTAGAAACATGGTAGGAACGCAAAAATGATAAATCTGGAAATATTGCTGTAGTTTTCTAGTAGAAAAGGCAACAATATCAAAGTGATTTGTTAATTTAATGAGAATTGGGTAGGAAAGTGATAGCTACATGGTAGGAAACTAAGTAGGCTAACATAAAATCATTAATCTGTTATAACACTGATACAGTGTAATAACAATGATGAAATCCGGTAAGTATGTGGTAAGAACATGGTAGCTACGTGGTAACTACCAATTTTCTACCAAAATAAAATAGTTGAAAAAAAATTTCAAAAAAATATATCACAATAGATGACATTTCGAAGATAAAAATGAGATGAATAAACTCTAAAGCGGCATGTTAAAAAATAAATAGTTCAAGAGATAATGGAAAAATAAGATGAGAAAATTAAAAAAAGAAGAATGTCATCGTCTGTGACATCATCAGTTGATAATTATATAAGAAACGTATAAGGCAAAAGAGCAAACTTTAAATGATTATGTAATGCAAAAGAATAAGTTAGAAGGTAAATTAGTAAATAGTTTAACCAAATAGTACATTTATAACAATTTCGTTTTTTTAATACAACTTGAACCTCCCTATGTTTCACTGTTTTACTTTCATCCTACTAGAACTTTCCAGTCTAATTAAGTTTTGTATAATAAAAGTTATCCTTATCTTTCTTTATATTCATCTACCTTGCTATTTTTTTGGGAGGAAGTTTTATAAATGGGCTGAAAGCTAGGAATAATTTCAGCTCAAGTTTTGTGTCCAAATTTATTTGACCAATTAAGTTTCATATTTACCTTCTATAAGCTTCAAAGTTTTTGTGTTCACCTCCCTTACCATCTACGCTTGTTTTTTAATTTTCTTATCTTATTTTATCATTATCTCTTAAACTGCTAATTTTTTTGACATGATGCTTTAGAGTGTTTTGTTCATCTCATTTTTATCTTCAAAATGCCATCAATTATGATATACTTTTTCGAAAATATTTTTTCAACCAGTAAGAAACTGGTATATAAGTGGTATGTAACTGGTAGGAAGAACAAGATGTGTCAATTTTGTTATGAAAGTATGGTGGGTAACACAAATATATATCAAAAGTTTATCTCCATAGCAATAAACAAACAACTATAATCTTAAAAGTAATGAAAATGCATCAAAAAGTTATTACAACATGTAAAAAATAATTATACAAAAACATTGAATAAAAAACAGTAAGAATCTGATATGTAACTGGCATGAAGAACAAAAAAATGCCAAAACTAGTAAGAAACTATTAGGTACTTAAGTGGTAGGAAATTAGTACGAAGAACAAAAAATGTCAAACCTAGTAAGAAAGTGGTAGGAAACTGGTATAAAGAACAAGTTATGTCAATTAATCTTGAAAATTAATTAAAATATCTTAGAAAGTGATTAGAATATGTAAGATAAAACTATTGAATCAAAACAGTAGGAAACTAGTATATAAATGGTAGGAAACTGGTATTGAAATTAAAACAGTATGAATCTGGTATCTAACGGGTATGAAGAACAAAAAATGTCAAAACTAGTAAGAAACTGGTAAGAAACTGGTATCTAACTGGTATTGAAATTAAAATAGTAGGAATCGGGTATCTAACTAGTATGAAGAACAAAAAATGTCAAAATTAGTAAGAAAGTGGTAGGAAACTGGTATCTAACTGATATTTAACTGGTATTGAAATTAAAACAGTAAGAATGTGGTATCTAACTAGTATGAAAAATAAAAAATGTCAAAACTAGTAAGAAAATGGTAGGAAACTGGTATCTCACTGGTAGTTAACTGGTATTGAAATCAAAACAGTAGGAATCTGGTATCTAACTAGTATGAAGAACAAAAAATGTCAAAACTAGTAAGAAAGTGGTAGGAAACTGGTAACTAACTGGTATTTAACTAGTATTGAAATTAAAATAGTAGGAATCTGGTATCTAACTGATATGAAGAATGAAAAATGTCAAAACTAGTAAGAAAGTGGTAGGAAACTGGTATTTAGCTTGTAATTTTCTACATCTTATCAGAATCTGGTAGGTAACTAGTATTTATGCAGCCCAATGAAAACCTCACATCAATTACAGCACAAAAATTGCATGATCGTTCTGCAAATTAACAACAAAAACAAACACAACGAAACAAATCGAAAAAGAGATAAAACGAAATCTATCAACAACAAACAGTATTTCAACTCCATGGATTCTCATTCTCAATTGAAAAAAAAACTGGTCGAAAGCTAGAAAATTGAAATTGTGCATCGAATTTAAGAATCGCAGAGAGCAGAAACTTGAAGAAACTTCGATCTAGAGAAAATCGGGGATAGTTTTGATAGAGAGAAACGCGCGATGCAAAATGAGGAAGCAATTGAAGCTTGATAAATCAGTGTATATGTAGAACGTATAGAGTGAAAACTGAAACTTAAAATTGGTTATAGAATGCAGAGAATAAGTTGGATTGTATTTTTGTAAATAAGTTTCATAAACCTTACATTTTTTACAATTTCCCTTTTTTTTATCATATCCTTCAATCATACCATCGATTATATTCCACTCGTATTGTAGGTTCACTTCAATTGCCATCTATCTTCTTCCACTCGTATTGTTGATTATCTATAATTATGTTAATTATGAAACAATTCCTATGTTGATGAATTGGAAAACAGGAATAGTGGGGAACATGTAACGAAAAAAGAATTGTTATTCTTTTGGATCTCGTTAACAAAGGGGACGTGAAATTGTTATATTGCCAATGCATTGAATATTTATGAAGTCTCCTAATGATTTTCCAAGTTCATCTATAAATTGATGTAAGTATAGCTTACTTTTGTATACACTACGCTATAGATGGCCCGTCGCAATCAGAATGGTTGGTGTTGCATTGAAGTGTTACGATTTTTTAAGTGAGATACAAGCTTGTCTTCCTCACAAAAGGGAAATACAGTCTTTCTATACATCGTCCAAATGACTTCTGGTAATCTTCCTCTTCCGCTTTTCATCTCTTTGCCATTCCAATTCCATGATTTTCAGCTTATATTGAACTTTTCTGATAAGATTTTTATCAAATTAACATCGTCTAGTAGGTCAGTTTGTGAATCAATATCGTTTTTCCATTAGATTCAGGTAGATGTTCTAATCAGGCTTTAGATAATCATGAATTGAAGCTTTAGAAAATAGTTCCTTGCTTTTTTATATCTATTTAGACACTCTAAATCATTATCATGATTCAATAATTCTATTGTACTATGGTTTGTAGATTTTGTATTATAAGTTCCTGCTGAGCTTGAGACAGCTTTGCAATTGAAGACGTACAATACTTTGTTACGCAGAGACCATGGCTTGGTAAAAATCAAAGTCACTGCTTTTACATTTATTGTGGGTTGTGTAATTTCTTATTTTGTAAACTTTTCTGTCAGAGATCTCTATTGGGTTATGTCCCTGGTTTATTCTCACAAGCCCACTGATTGAAGCCCATAAGAAGTCCAGCCCGCAAACTCAGCTGAGTATATAAACCCAGCTTATGTTCTTCAGCGTTAGGTTTTTCCTTTGTTTTTGTTTCCTCTTCTTCTGCCGTTCTCTCTTGTGAAACCCTAAAAATTCTCCGAGGCGATTTCTTCTTGACGATGGCTGGAAACTTTCTGAAGCGTTTTTTGAGCAGTGACTTAAGGCGTTTTTTGGTGTTCTTCTTAGTGGAGGATATCTGATTTCAGCAGAACTATGGTTTGAGGTGTTTTCGTTCTGTTTTTCTTTACTTAAGTCATTTTTAGCTGAGATCTTGCGGTGTTTTGTACATGCTAGCTGAGTTTCTTTATCTTTCTGGATTCTTTGTTGAGTTTCCTGTTGAGGCTTGTATTTGTACACTCTTTTTCTTTATCGTGGTCTTCAGTGCCCTTTGCTTAATAAAATTGCTCGCTCCAACAAGTGGATTAGTCTGGTAAATAAACCTCCCAGAATACCACTATAAAATCTCGTGTGTGTTGTTTAATTTCCGTATCTTAGATTAGCTCATTTTTTACATGATTTGTGTGCGATAATCTGAGTTTTAAACACTACAATATATATACCAACCTCACACAACAATTAGATTTAGGGTAGCCTTGGCTCCGTCATCATCTGTTGATAGAGGCGGAGCTAGGAAATCAACTTCAGGGGCACAATTGTATATGAGTTTTTTTTATTCCACTCAAAATAAATTAAATAATATAAATGTTAATGTATCAAACATTAAAAAAATACACGCATTTGAAGTCTAAAAAAGATCAATAATTGCTAAGAAAACAATTCAATTTTTTGTTCACCAACATCGAATGTAATGTAGCTTTTTTTAATTTGAACTTTGATTCAGGAAAGGTTGACAAGCGTAACAATGAGCTTGCTTCTTTCTACAGACATGGAACAATGGGAAACCTTATTCAAAATCTCCAATCTGTTAAGAAAGAATACCCCACATTGCTCTCGTTTGATCCACTAAGCTTGTATATAAATAGAGCTATGAAAGCCTTAACTTGAATGACTCGTTTTAAAGCCATGAGGTTGGTCGTAAACGGCGCTAAAACGAACAATATGGTTCAAGCTGTTTATAACACGTTATCAGCATGATCGCGATGAAGGGGTGTATTAAAAAATGAATATCCCACATCGCTCTCGGATGATCCACTGAGCTTGTATATAAATAGGATCCTGAAAGCCTTAACTTGAATGACGCGTTTTAAAGCCGTGAGGTTGGCCATAAATGGCGCCAAAGCGGACAATATCGTTCAAGCTGTTTATAACATCATCAACAATTATATTCCTTAAAATAAACAATTCAAAACCTTTGATTTAAACACAGTCACACTTAGAACAAAAGGAATACACAGTGACATAATGACTTCCAAATTCCTTTCATCTTGAAATTTCATTATAATTTATTCAACTTGCAAGTTCCTAATTCAATAAGGCAAATTCAATTACCTAATTCAACAGACATTCGATTTCCAAATTCAATTGGACATTCAAATTGCAACTTCTTTACCCCAATTTTATAGTTAACCTTAAATCAAATCCCTATTTTAAAATCATAGAAAGTAAGTAACTAACGAGACTAAAGGAAGGCGTCATGACGCGTGAGTTAGAGGCGGAGGAAGAAACGACGAAAACTATCCGATTTTGATGAAACGATGAACGTTGTGAGTTTTTTTTAAAGTAAATAGAAAGGGAAGAGAAGAGAAGTAGAAAACTGAATAAGATTCATCATATAATTCCTAGACCTGTTTGTGGGCCGGGAGATTCAATGGCCGGGCTTGGACATTCATTTTTTAAAAAAGCCTGGCCCCGAGCCTGCCAAAGCCCGAAGATTTATGGGCCGGGTTGGTTTTTATATAAATATCCAAGCCCGGCCCGAGCCCGACCCGACGAATAATTTTATTTATTTATTATATATTTATATATTAAATATATAATTATTTTAAGATTTATATTTTATCATATTAAATTTTTGTACTTGATTACAATAAATGTTACTAAATTAAATATCGTAAGTAAACAATGCAATTATATTAAAATTTAAACATATTTTGATTTTTTTATATTTTTTCTATTAATTTAATAAAAAATATTATAACAAAAAAAAATATTAATAGGCTTGGGCCCGGCTTGTGAATGACTTTGTTAGCCTGACCCCCCAAGCCCGGCCCGAGCCCGAAGTTCTAAAGTACGGGCTTGGGTTAACGTTTTTTGTAAAAAACCTGCCAAGCCCGGCCGGGCGAACTGGTCTAATAATTCTTGACAATCTAATTTGGTTCTGTGAAACCTCTCATAGACATATCGTGTAATGGAGAGTAGTATTTATTAATTACTCTTTGACTATACAGAAAGTGTTGGATACAAATACAAATCCATCCCTTTTTTTTAAAAGCCTCCAGAGAAAAAATATGTTTCTCCATTGGGAAAAGATTGGCGAGGGTGAAAATTTCGGGGTAAACGTCCCAACTAGGTTGATGCGTTCACTTGCCTACAAAACACCCACCCCTCTTTTAATCCATTAATATAAAATGATTTACGGAGAGAAGTTATGTACAATCAAGAAGCAAGTTCGGGTGCATAAAAACATTACTTGCACCAAATGGTAAGGAACGCCTATTACATAAGAAAATAAATCTACAATGGTAATAGCTCGCTATAAGAATATCCACCTCGCTACCTTGGTCTTCGAAGATAATCTTGTTTCGTCGCCTCCATATATTCCATGCAATTATAAACCAAAGCGACGTAACGAAATCCCTACAAGGCCCCACCCGAAATAGTGCATGCCAACACTCTGAGAAGGAATATCCCATTGCCAGAATAGTAATAACCACATCAAACATTCTAAAAAGTTCACACCAAATTAACCGAGCCTTCGAGCAATGAAATAATGCGTGTGCCATCGATTCGACACCTCTACATAATGGGCAACGCTCATCCTCAACGCACCCTCTTCTAAAAAGAAAGGCTTTTGACGGTAGTCTTCCATGCCATACAAGCCATCCAAAGAACTTAATCTTCGGTATGAGGCATGCCTTCCAAATAATGTTGAAGTCCAAACACATTTCTTGACGAAGTGAGTCATACCATTGGTTACAAAATCCCTTAGCCGAAAACAGCCCCTTACCATTGGCAGCCCACCCGAACACATCAGCCCCCAAACTGAAAAACAGCTCCCTCTCCCCATTGCCACCCGCTTCACCGTCATCATGAATGATTATACTTGGGTTCGATTGTATAATCCAATTCCTAAGTTGCACACACCTCTCTCGGACGTTTTCTCTCAAATTCCTCTTCCAAAACAGCCTTGAGAAAGGTGTGGAACCAAAAAAAACTTGCAGCCCTCAAGGACCGAACACCGCTTGTTGTTACACATTCCATATAGGTCTTCAAAAAGTGATGTAAGTGGAACATTAGAAGTCCAATTATCACACTAAAATGACGCGTCCATATTTCGAACTTCCACTCTCACATTCATTTTAAACAAACTCCAGAACCTTTCCCTAACTACACAACAAGCAATTACACCATTCCATACATGATATAACCCACGTAAGTCATCCCTTTCCAAAATAGCCCAAGAATTGATGTTATACCTCCTCACACATAACTCATACCAAAACGAATCCTTATTTCCACATCTAACTCTCTAAATCCACTTGAGCAAAAGACTATAATTAGCCACCTTAAAGTCCCTTAAGCATAATCCACCATCACATACCGGAAGCACCATCGTATCCCAGCCGACTTTACATATACCCCTCTCTAGCGCATCACCTTTCCATAAAAAATTTCTCATTAATTGAATCAATTTCGCATTCACCGTCAATGGAAGCTTGTATAACGACATCAAATAAATCGGTAATGATGCCATCACTGATTTAATCAAAATAATCGTCCCACTCTATGACAAACAATACCCCTTCCAACCTTGCAATCGACTTTGGAGTTTCAGATTTATAGGGTTCCAACTCGACATAGGGATTCGTCTCAAACTCAAAGGCGCACCAAGATAAACAATCGAAAATTTTTGTACTTTATACCCAAGAATTCCATCGGAAGTCGCAACTCTATTCTCCTCAACATTAACACCAAGAATAGAACTCTTATGAAAATTAATGCTCAATCCCGACATCACCTCGAAGCACTTCAAAATTCACATAACTACAGGTATTAAAGTCTCACTTTCTGGAATAAAACACATGGTGTTATCCGAAAACTGAAGTAACGACACATCATTCGCAAATCCATCAATTTGAAATCTCGGAATCAACCCCGATCGAATACTTACATCAAATAACTATTTGAGCCCCTCTATGGCTAACACAAAAATAAACGGAGAGATCGGGTCACCTTGGTTCACTCTTCTCTGCAAGCTAATTGGATCACACGGTTGTCCAATTATTAAAATCAATGTAGACGAGTTTTTTCTACATTCCGAAAGCCACCCAATCCAATTTTCATCAAGACCCATTCTTCTAAACACTGTGTTAATAAATTCCCATGAGATACAATCATATGCTTTTTTAAAGTCAAGCTTAAGAGCAAAGCATGATCATCTACTAGCATTGATAGAGTGAATTACCTCCGTCACAATAAACGAACACTCGTGAATACTTCTTCCTTTAACAAATGCAAATTGGTTTTCCGATATTAACTCCGGAAGGCATGGTTCGAGTCTCACCGCAAGCACCTTCGATACAATTTTATGAATCCCATGCACTAGCAAAATTGGTCTAAAATTACTTATCATCGATGACCTCGGAATCTTTAGAATTAGCACGGTGAAGAATTGGCGATGGGGCAGCGAACAAGTTAACGTAGAAACCCCTTATTTCAGCCGCAATAACACTCTGGTCGCTCTCTAGAACGCCGTTTATTTCTAGTTGGGATATCTGATTCCCTATATATCTTATCGAAGCCACTCGATGGTAAAACTTGGTGTTATTATCCCCTAATAGAGTCCACTTCACCCTTGATTGTTGTTGTCTAATTTTCTCCAAGTTTTGTCTACACGTTGCCAATCGAGACTTCGTCTCAAATAACTCGAAACCGCTACTCCCATCAATCGGCCGAACCACAGCCGCGGATGTTAGAGCTAACACGGTCTCCTCAAGCGATTATCTTCTTCTCTAATTCACCAAAATTCGTGAAGTGCCACGACCTAATTGAATCAATGTTTTTCCGTAGCTTAAAATCAACATCTTTCATCATCACCCACTTCCTACATATCTTCTCCCATTTCGATTTAATGTATGAGTGAAATTCTGAACTATCCCACCAACAATTAAGCGATCTAAAAGGCCTCATTAAGGAGTTCATAACAATATGTGATGAGAAAATAATCGGGAGATGATCCGACAAGGTAGAATCCACGGTTGTCAAACTCATCATTAGCAATAAATCCTCAATCAATCCTGAAGTCAACACATGGTCAATCCGCGAAAAAGATTGTGAATTTGACCATGTATAGTCACGTCCACTTAACGGAATACAAATCCATCCCTTAATTTTCAATTTCCCACCCTTAACTAAAGCGGCGCCATTTTGATCTAGGGTTAACTTAAACCCTTACATAAAATGACGTCATTTTGTTAAGGGTGGATTATTTAAAAAAAATAAGGGAGGAGTCATCTTCCTCTCTTAGTATGATGCAAAATTGTAGCAAAGCTTGGTGGGTAGCTTCACCTATGGGTAAGGGAAGATTTCCGGTGCTGGTGGGGCATGTGCCAGTCATGCCCCACCCCTCCCTCTGCCATTGGTTGCTGACTCCCCTCCTCTCGATCGGTGGTTCAGGCCAACAGGCAACAAGGCCTAGATGCTTTTTGGTGGGGGACCTTTGCAGACGATGAGCAGCCATCCTCCTCCTCTGTTTTGGCTACTGGCTGGTCAACCCCTCACTCTCCCTTTCTCAAGTGCGATGTTGACGCGGCTATCTTTAATGTTGGGAGTTCAAAATTCGGGTGACCATTTCAATTGTGCTAAATTCGGTACTCTCCTAATTTCATCTCAGTCCTTGAAGCGATGCTCTCTCATGACTGAAGCATAGTGGGTATTCTCACATTATTATTGAGATGGATAACCGAGTCCTTTGTGACTTTCTAGTAGGTGTTGAAGTTGGTTTTTTCTTATATTTCCTCTATTTTAGAGGATTGTAAGTTACTTTCGAGTTATTTTGTTGCTTGTTTGTCTAGTTGGGATAATCGAGACTCATATTTTGTGGCTCATTCTTTGAATCGAACCGTTCATTTGGATGCGGTAACGAGGTTTGGAATGATTATCTACCTTCTTATGTTGCCTGTGTTGTTTGATTTTAATCTAATCATTTCCTCTAAAAAAATTAGTCAATATCTTCATTAATTATACAAATTACATATTAACAAATATTGTTTTTTGTAATTGACTAGATTAAATTATTTAATATACAGAGACTTACGATACATTTTTGTTTTTTTTGTATGATGTCATCTTATTAAAATAATGCAAAATGACTTCTTTACCAATGCTCACCGAATATGTTTTTTCTTATAATTAACACAATAAGATTGTATTTCATTTTTAATCGATTAGTTGATCTTCACAACATTAATGGCAACATAACATCTTTCAACAGTAGTAGACTTGTAATTGCAACAGGAAAAACCAATGTCTATATTCTAAAGAGAAACAAATAAGATATATCTATGACACTATATTTTTAAATTAAAAGGTTAACAAGCATAATACATGTTGGATATACCCTGTCCGCACATGAGCAGGTCAATTGGTCAAAGGATCTGATCTAGTTTAGTTATTTGGATTAAATTGAAAAGTTATAAACTTTAAAGATTTAATTGCAAATAATCAATAGTTTAAGGACTTAATTGTAATTAATCCATTTCCATTTCCTATTTGTAGGAAATCACGTGTGAGATTCATCATGGAATTCATATTTTATTTCATTCTTTTCCCTTTCATTATCTCTCTCCCGAGTTTTCGTCTCATGAAGAAAACTTCGGAAATTGATCGTAATTGATCTTCATCGTTACAACAATTTCGATGCGACGTTCTTTGATCTTGGGGCATACGGAAAAGGTTATAATCCGAATTCGTTTCTAGTTACGGTTTCCTTCATTGGTATCCAAGCCTCGCTTTTTGCTGAGGTTTTCTGTGATTTATGTATGTATTGTCATTCATTTTCTTCGTTTGAATTCTGAAATTTTATTTTTCAAAAGTCTATTCCGTGATTTCTTGTGGGTATTACAGTTTAATATGAATTTGGTTATCATTTGTTGATTTTGGTATGAAATTGACCTTAATTTCGTGTTTTGACTAGAATATTAGACTGTTTTAATAGTTATTTTCTTCCATCATCATGGCCATTTGCATTTTCTTCCATACACATTTTCATGGAAAACTTTTGCGTTTTTGGGTTATTTTATAGAAATGACAAGTTTAGGTTCGTTTTTTCGAAAAATGGAGATCACCATTGGATTCGGGACGTCGTTTCAACCTAGGAAGGGTCTGGTCGATGGCCGGAATCTTGTTTGGAATGGTTGAAAAACGAATGCACAATTCTGACCTTGCTACACTTACAGAAAGTGTCGCAAGATACGGAACATTGCAACAGCTGACACATGGGACGCCTGTTATTTCGAGATGGTTTTATAGAAAACCGATGCCAATGTTTTTTTGTCCTTATGCTCCTGCTTATGAAAGGTGTCACTTATCTGATGGTTCATATTTATTTTCGCGATATGTTACACAAAACAATATTGTTTTGCGTAGAAATTTTTGCTACCCCCATTTTCATATTTGTTGGATTTGATGGAGAATTTTCCAGAGTATTTTAAGGTTCAGAAAATATTGTTTTCTATTTATGGAAAATTAGTTTTTGAATTTTTGAAATATTTTCAATTGGTTAGAAAATAATTTAGAATATTGGAAAATAATTGAAAATGTTTCATATATTGATTAATTTTGATAATTATTTTCTTTATATATTTGTATTAGTTACATAAGCATATTAAATAAAAATATACCATAAATTTCCAAATTAATTATCATATAATGATTGAATTTAATTATTCAATATAAGGTATAATGTCATTAAATATATTTTAGTAATATATTTATATTTTTTTAATTATTTGTGTGATATATTTAAGTTATATATGTGTTATATAAGTTTAATTAAGTATTTTTAGTAATATGGTTAAATAATCGATAATTAATATAATGATTAAATTATTTTTTATGTGTGAAAATATAAAATATGACAATATATGTTTTTTTAACTATTTATTTGATAATTAAAAAATTAATTTATATGTATTATAAATTATATAAATATATTTTGGAAATATTTTTAAGTTTATTATTTATTAGATGATTAACATTGACCTTTAGACATATGTTGTAAATAGTCAATAATGATGCAAAACTCACGTAATCCTGAGCATCTATTCATATGTTGTAGATGGTCAATAATGATGCAAATCCCACGTAATCCTGAACATGTATTTAGTGGTAAAGAGCCAATATGAGTTTGAGATGATTGATTCTCAAAAGTGTACTTATTATATTTATATATAATACATAGTGTATTATGTTTTTGTGTGTATTAATTTTATTACTTTTGTAAAACGTGGTTTTACAAATCTAAATTTCAATTTGTTTGAATGAACAAATTATATAATAATTGAACATTCGGGTTCTTTTATATAATTTGATTGGTTATCACCAAGTTCGATCAAAGAAAAGGATTTTAGATCTAATGACTTGACTTAGGGTAATTATTATGAACATCTTAGTTGATGTTATAATAATTTTTTGGATTGTAATACTTAGTGTACAACTTAATTCAAATAAGACATAAAATTGTTACACATGTTAAATATATTATGTGGTGGTTGACAATACAAGTCATTGTCATTTATTTAGCATCATTAATATGCGTTTATTTATATTTTCATATAATAAGTTTTATACCATATTTTGTTATTGAATAGTTTTGGGATTGTGTTTTATTATGCTTAAATCTAAGTGATTTATTTGCTTTATATATCTTTATTTATTTTATACTTTATACTTGTTTAAAGACATATAAACTACTTAAATCTTTAATAAAATATTTAGGACTAATATGCCCTGTTGAATTCCAAAATAGTTTCAATAAGTATGCATAATAAAGTTATCCAATACGTATCATTATTAGTTAGGTGAACTAACTAAATACAATAAGTTCAAAGTGCATGTAATGATATACCTTATAGTTAAAGGAACTATAATAAATAATAACAACACATAAAATTACTATTGAATGATGAACTGAATTAAATGCAAGTGTTTCACCTGGTGGGTGATGGAGTATTTTTATCTTTTTTGATACTGGGGTTGATGCTTACATTTTCTTGAAAAGTTTGCATTCAAGTCAATAGTAATAAACACACAGTTGCTCATGTAATTGACTTAAATTCTTGTATACGTGTTTAGTCTTACCGTTATTGATTATAGAGTATTGGTAATGGTTTCTACTACAAATTTATTTGTAGCAGACTTAAATTTTTAACAGTAGTTAAGTTATCTGGACGTTAAAGTTTGAGTTTGTGTTGGAGGATTATAGAGTCCTCTTAGACTTGAGCAATATTGTGTATGAGTTCAAACAGAGTGGCACAAACCAACTCATGCATGATAAGAATATGTTTCTTTCATGGGGGAGGAAGAGTTCAATGACATGTATCTTTTTGCTTAGTGCTATAAGTGATTTAATTGCTGCAATTCATGTAAGAAAGACGTCAAATTTTGATCACTAAATTGAAAGAAGTTCTAACTACTGATCGGTTCTTCACTTTGAGTGGGAGCATATGTGATGCACTTAACTCATTCTTATAAAATTAGTTCATTTAATGTAGTTACAAGTTTCCAGGAAATAGTATACATTGTTCTTTTGATATCCAAGATTCTTCCTAAATGCATTTGGCATAAGGAAAGTCTTAAGAAGATAGTTCTTAAGATAACAGATGCTAACTTACAATTGAACATCTAAAAAGGGAAGAAGAATAATGAAAATGGGTTTGAACCATTCGAACATAAGTTTAATAGGTCCAAAGGTAATAAATAGTAAAGTCACGAAGGTGATATGCTAAATTGCCACTATAGAACCATTGTGCAACAGAGCACTAAGCCCAACAAGATACACGTAATATATATTCTAAAATATATTACATTGTACTATGTTCAATATTGCTAATGGAATCTTATCCTTTGGGGGATTATTGATTCAAGGGTAACATGTGACTTGAGCACGGACCATAGTATCTTTGTGCACTTTCGATAACTTATATGAGAATTATTGAAATTTATATTGACATAAAAATGAGTTGAAGTTCTATAGATTGACACATGCAGACTATATTTGCAGTGAGCATAAATCCAATAACTACATGATGTGTTATATTCTCATAGTATTTGTCAATATTTTAATTTGTGATATTGTTTAATGAACAAAAGGTTCATCCTTCAAATTTTTCCAACGAATAAAAGTATATCCAATTTATCCTGGTAATGACATTAGAGTCTGTTTATGACATTAGAGTTCTATCACTTACTCCCGCACTACCTTAAATAATTTTTAGAAATTGGGTCCAAGAGATAGATGGAGTTTCTTTTAAGATAATATAACATATCAAAAGGATATGTTTTTATAGGGGAGAATGTAGAAATATCTATGAAAATTTGAATCATGAAATATCAATTTCTTAGAAATGAGTTCTATAGACTAGGTGTAGTAGGTAAAACATTTCCTTTTATTAAGATTCTTGAACTTAATGTTTTGAATATATTTTCAAGTGGTAGTAATTCAAATGTATTGGTTCATTATGATCACATTAATAAGGGATCTTATTCCATGGGGAGCTGAGAACTCAAAGTGTTATTGGTCCAAGTGAGAGTCAATATATTTAACTCAAGTGTGAGCTTAGATCATTATAATATTTCTGACTCGAGAGGGAGCACAAAAATGAGCATTAAAGGAAGATTTCAAGCTATGATAAATATATAAGACATATTTATGAAGATTTGGAACCTAAGTAATTAAATGGAAAATTGTTCCAAACCTAAAAATTGAGTGTTTAAAGGGAGATGAATAGTTGTGTGTGATGGAAGAAGAATTAAGTTAACTTGCTTGAAGGACATACAAATTTTGAGAACAAGTGGATTCCCAATGTAAAAAAAGGCATTAAGCTTGTAGTTAGAGGATACATATATTAAAATTGATAAGAATATGTTCTTTCCACTTGCAAGAATTACATCTATATGAAATATTTCAACTTTAGTAGTTGTATCTTCCTTATAATTACATCAAGTAGGTGTATCGACCTTTATTCTTAGTGGAGAATTGTCAAGAGAGATCCATATGACAAAATTAAGAGGTTTTGTCTGGAAGATTTGTAAACACGAGGTTTCTTAAATTGAATAAGTCAATTTATAAACTCATGAGCTTTTAAGGTTACAATATTTAGAAAGGTAAATTAGAACCATTGTGTATATACAACACTAGTGAAAGATTGGGTATCAAGTAACATCATGATGTAAGTCACGGGAGAGTCTGCATAGGTCATAGGATCAAAATCAGAATTGATGGATATGATAATTAGTATCTTTGTCTTTAAAATCTTTCAAAAAAAGAGTCTGAGAAAGATTTTATATTCATAATTATGAACCCATAAGTATTCCAATGACCAAGAATATGATTCTTAGTGTAAGTATTTATCCTGAAACTCCTGCAAGTGGGAAGATATGGTAAATTTTTCATATATTAACATTACATATTCTATGTTATACTCCAAACCTAATATAACTAATATTGTGTGCATTAAAGTGATATATTAGTTCATCCCAGTAAAAAGCATTGGAAGACGTTAAGGAAATTGTAAGATACTTGTGTATGACCATTGCTTATGCTCTATTGTATTGAACCAAGGAAATAGACTTCATAGAATACATAGGTGCATATTAGCTAAGGCTAAGGCTAGAATTGAGTTTTTCCAGTTATGGTCAAAATCTTTGTTTGATAAAAGAGACTATTGAGTCTTCTTATGCTGAGTGCTCCAAATAAAATGTTGACTATTTATAGAGACCATTTTGGGTCTATCTTATGTGATAGACCTGAAATATCATAGTAGCCATAAGTATATCAACATCAAGTATCCATTAGTTGTAGACTAAGTAAGACGAGGGGAGGTTAATGTGGGGTATTTATCTACTCATTACATGCATGTAGATTTGTTTACTAAGTATATCCCTGAAAGATGTATATGTGAAATATATCAAAGAGTTAAATGTGTGTAGATTTTTATTTTGATTACCTCATTTATTATACCCTTTTAAATCATGAATGATTTTATGATAATATAAATGAATGTTATTTTATGAGAAATGTATATGTGTGTTTACGTTATGTACATATATTATTTTTTGTTCATAGCATATCAAACAGAGAAGTAGCCCATTAACATAGGTGTTTACCCTAGTATTTTTCAGGAGGATACATACTAGGATGAGAATGATTTTTAGCATACTCAATGTAGTTCGTGAACTTGTTCAATATCGTGAATTGACTTGTTGAGTAATAAGAATATCACATTGTATATAACATTACGTCTCGAGATAATATGTGCGTAGCAACCAAGAGGTGAGAAGTTTGTATGATATACTAGGATCTCAACTTCTCTAATGTGAGACTTAGTCCATTGTATTGTTATTGGACCTTACCCTTAATATTATTGAGTTATCTTCTGAAGTAAGGACTAGTAAGGGAGATTTGATCAATCTCCAAGAGATTATGATAAGATTTGATCTGGGAGAGTTTGATTGATAGACTGAACTAGTTCTATACGGAATTGATAACATAACAGGAAGATTTGACCAATTAACATTCATTAGAGTTGGGTTGGTTCATTAGCACGCCTATAGTATATTTATGATAAGATAGTGAATAACAAATTAAGGCTTCTGAGATCCCAAAAGATGTGGAAGTGAATGATTGTTGACCAGTCTAGGGTAAAACATACGCGCTATATATCAATGTGGTATTTTATATACTATATATTAACTTATATGGTTGACTATCAATCAGAGTAATCTTGGCAGACCCTAATGGGTGCAAGATTTTTTCTAAGTACTAGATGTTAATCTATTTGGTTAAGTACTGCTCAAGATAGATTTGGCAGATTTTAACAGGTGCAAGACAAAGCGTTCCTAATAGTATGCTGGTTACATGATTTCATAACATAAAAAATATTTTATAACCTTGTACAGATTGTGACAAGTCAAGTGCGAGTGAGAGATGTTGGAAATACCCAGTCCGCCCCTGAGCGGATCAAAGGATCTGATCCAATTTAGTTATTTAGACTAAATTGAAAAGTTATAAAATTTAAATTGCAAATAATCAAGAGTTTAAGGATTTAATCGCTATTAATCCATTTCCAATTCTAATTATAAGAAATCACGTGTGAGATTGATTTGTGGAATTCATATTTCATTTCATTCTTTTCCCTTTCATTATCTCTCTCCCGGGTTTTCGTCTCACGATGGAAACATCGCAAATTGATTGTTATCAATCTTCGTCACTGCAGAATTAGTGGACAGTAATTGTGCATCGTGAGACAATTCTGATTTGACATTCGATACGGTGTTCTTCGATCTTGGGTATACAAAAAGGTTAGGATCCAAATTCGTTACTACTTACGTTTTCCTTTCAACACAAAATGCCTTTTTTTCAGCAACTTAAAAATATTTGCATAATTTTTTCAAAACTGCCTCCATATAAATAGTCAAAGCAATTAAAAAGGAAACTCATTCATCTCACATCACCCCTATCATGCTCCAGTAAGAACATCTAGGAATCATAATAAATTCAATAAAAAACCTTCTCCTCGATCTGCTCTAAATTCGTATAAGCTAAGCTTAGGTAGATATGTCCATTCAGTAGGCCAAGCCGGATTCAAACCGAGTTTCGTCGAAATATTTTACTAAAAATATTAATATAAAAATTTATATCAGTTATAATCAATAATAAAAGAAGAAAAAAAGGAACGGAGCAAGATGAGAATGACAAAAAAATAAAGAATCGCAAAAAATTAATTCATGATTTGTAATAGAGAGCAAGAAATTAGAAAAGATGTAAATGATAATGATAGAAGAAGAAAAAGAAGAATAAGAGATCGATAGAGAGAGAAATTAATTGAAAATTAAAAGAAAAGAGAAGGAAAAATATAACTTAAAAATGGAAGGAAATTAAAAATATTTTACCCTTATTATAACAGGAAAAATATTATACCCAAATAAGATATTTACTTGTATTTCCCTGTAAGATAAATATATTATAAGCTGAATTATTATTCATCAAATTGGGTTTAGTCATTGAGACCATGCTAGCAAGCACGGTCCATGAAACTTTGAGTTTCAATAGACTCAAAGTCTGGTTGAATTTAGTAAATTTTGCTAGAATTTGGTTCCTGTGTCCTTTTGGGTTTTGCTTTCAGTTAGTTACATATGCTCTCTAGATGGGAGATTTTGGGAATCACTATGTATTTTCTTAGTGTTGCTATTCTTTTTCCGTTTATTTAGTGTTTCTGTCGAATCCAAGTTAATAGTACCTCACAGTACTTAAAATGTTTTGAAAATAACAAATTGATTAGGATAGTGAAATTAATTGACTACTAAGTAGACTCTTAATTAATCAAATTTACTTGAGGGTGTTTAAGAGAAAACAACTCAGTTTACCGAGCTATTAATTAAGTTATGGCTTAGAGTAAGAAAAGTTGAGTTTTACAGTTTACAAGATATAGACTTAGCAAAGCTGAGTTTGTTTTTAATTGTAAAAGCTAAGTATGTTCGACACTTAGAGGATTAAACGACAAATATACATTTAAAGGTTTCTTTGATGAACGAAATATTCCTTTGATGCTTTTCAAGAGAAAAGGCGCTGAAATTAAAGCGGATATTTAAGTGATCCTCACAACGAAAAGGTCTCAGTACGGAATGTTGAAAATCCTCACTAAAGTCCAAGATAAAAGGAATCCTCTAACATGCGCTGTTTTCTCAGTGTCCCCGCGCCTCTCTACAACGTCAGTAAGTCAAACATTCATAGAATTCCATGTTGCATATCATGTGCCTCTCTAACAGAATGGATTACTTGAAGACAAATGAGTTTTTAACGTATCAAGATTAACGGTTTAATCTCACTCCTAAACGTTCGAAATCTCTATCTCTAAGCGTCCTGGAATTTGTTTCAAATGGGTAAATCCGAAAGATTTGAAGAAGAGAAATTGATGAAACTGTCAGGACGAGAAGTTTGTAACGGCTACTTCCAAGATCTTAAACTAAAAATAGAAGACTGGAGCAGACATTCAAACTTGGTGAATTACCTCGAATTTCGTAAAGAGCTGAAACTCTATTCAAACATTCCCTGCTTTCAGAAATTCCAAATCAAGCAATCAAGCAAATGCAAATTGTTCAATCTCTTTGTAATAGAGAGATATCACTTTAGAATTAATATTGTATAGGATTCAACACATTTTATAAGTAGAAATCCTCAGTTTCCAATTTCTTTAAGAAATCTGAGTGACAGTTTAAGAAGGGTACCTAAATTGTGTTTCAAAGGTAGTTAGAATGGAAGGTAATTTTTGTAATAAAGTCTACCTGCTGTAAAGGCTTCTCCACCTAAGGAAGAAAGGAAACAGTAGTGGATTAAAGCTCGAAAAGGAATCCGGGGACTAGAGGTAGGCTAGGGGCTGAACCAGGATAAATCTTAAGTGTTAACTATCACCTTATCCACTTGTCTTTATTGCGCATATCTCATTCATCATTCTTTCTATTTTATAAGTATTGGTTGAAAAACCAATCTGAGCTGAGTAAAGTACTCAACAACGATTGAAGATAAACTATGCCAACAAAGTTGAGTAGTTTATAATTTTTAGACACAGTTCAGCACGTTTCACTCAGCATACATCTAAAAACTAAATTTGGAAAAGAATTTTTATAAAATCTAAAAATAACCAAGTATAGCATTCACCCCCTTCTACTATTTATATTAAGCTATTTAGGTCTAACAAGTGGCATCAGAGCAAGTGCTCAACTTTTAGACTAACAGTGTTTAAGTTAAACATCTGAAATGACTTATAACAGTTTCAGTTTGGATCAGGATAGGTTGTTCTCCTTAAAGAGAGAATTCTGTAACTAGGCCTCCATTGTTTGATGGTAATCACTACACATTTTGGAAAAACCGTATGAAAAACTTTATACAGTAGCAAAGCATGCAAGCATGGATAGCTATAGAGCTTGGCCCTATAATTCCTACCATCCTATTAATGGGGAACGTGTCCCAGTTGATACAGAGGAATATAATGATGCTAATTTGAGCCTTCTAAAGGAGAATGCGGTAACAATCAACAACTTACATTATGCACTAGATATTATAGAATTCAACATGATCTTAGGCTGTGAGATATCGCAGGATATCTAGAAGAAGTTGGAGATTACCTACAAGGGGATTGATAAGGTCAAGGAGTCGAAGATCAATCTTATCCTATGAGAGTATGAGATTTTCCAAATGGGCGCTAGTGAGGGCATTCAAGCCATGAATACCAGGTTCATTTACATCATTAATGAACTAGAGAGATTAGGCAAGGAGTTCAGTGAAGAAGAAATGGTGAAGAAGATTCTCGACACTCTTACCTTAGAGTGGGATGCCAAGAAGAGCGTGATTGAGGAGGCTCATGATCTTAAAACCTACAGTTATGATAAGCTGATAGGCACCTTGCCGACTTAGGAAATATCCTTGAGGAAATATACCGATGACTCCAAAAGGAGTAAAGGTAAGGGGAGAGAGGGCAAAGCCATTATCTTAAAAGCTGATTCTTTTGAAGAATCCACCAACTACGATTTTGATGAGCAAATGGCCCTTCTGACTAGGCGTTTCAAATGCTTCATGAAGAAGGATGGAAGTTCAGCAAGAAGAAATTTCCTGCTAAAAACAATTCAACTCAACACCGGCGACAAGCCGAGGAAGGATCCAATAAGGAACACAATAAAGACATTAAATGCTTTGGTTGTGATGAAAAAGGCCATATTCGATCATCATATCCAAAGACCAAGAATGACATATTTAAGAAGAGGTTCACAAAGAAGAATGAGGCATTTGCTGCCACCTAGAGTGATTCTAAAGAGTCTTAGTCATCTGATGAAGAAGCAACAAATTTCACCAACCTTTGCTTAATGGCGATAGAGAATGAAAGGGGTGAGACCTCAGCATCTGCTTCTAAGAGCAACCAATCCGCTGTTGACTCTGAAGCTGAGCGCAACAAAGGGAAATCCCCTCAAATTGAGGTACATACTGAAATCCCTTTGTCCATTGAAGAGTTTACCCAGGTACTCTTTGATGTTATAAAGCTGACTAACAAGTCAGGGAAAAACATGAAGGAGCTACTAAGGAGACGTGAAGATCAGGAAGAAACTATAGCTTCCTTATCTCTTGATATCCGCTTTCTTCAAGAAAAAGCTAAGTATCATGAATGTCATAACAGCAAGCTCACTAAGTAATTAGATGAGTTGATTGTTGAGATAATAGCTTTAAAGTAGAAATGGGTTCCTCCTCCAGCCAACGGTTAAATTTCGAGTAACCAAACTTGCAATTCTACGAGGAAGAATTCCTCTAAAAAGAAGAAAGCGAGCCAAAGTGGCGTGTGGCTTTTATGGAAAAGCTGGACATGCTACGATTCTCTGTAGGTATAAAAATGGTTATTATGATGAGTATAACTGGAATGACTTTAGCACTGCTAACAAAGGAGGACCCAGCTCAAAAGCATGGGTACCTAAGAAAACATAATTACTTTGTAGGTGAGCCTTAGATCCGCTGATGACACTGGAATGTGGTATTTGGATAGTAGATGCTCATGGCATATGATAGGAGATGAAATCCAGTTCATCTCATTAGAGCACAAAAGAGATGGAAGTGTCAATTTCAGAGATAACAAAAAAGGCAAGATTGTGGGCTGTGGCACAGTTGGTGTCTCTCTTTCATTCGAAGAGGTTTCTCTGGTCAAAGGACTCAAGTTCAACATACTTAGTGTAGCCTAGCTTTCTGATAAAGGTAGGAAGGTTACATTCGACTCAGTAAGTTGCTCAGTTATTAACTATAAGACTACCTCAACTATACTCTTTGCTCCTAGAATTAATAGTGTATATGATTGATTTATCCCCAGGATCCACTAATGTTTGTCTTGTATCTAAGGAGGATAATTCATGGCTTTGGGATAAAAGGTTAGGTCATATAAATATGAACATTCTATCCAAACTGGCCAAAAAGCAACTAGTTGTGGGTTTACCCAATATCAGCTTTGAGAAGGATAAACTTTGCTAAGCTTGCCAACTTAGTAAGCAAGTTAAGAAACCATTTAGGCCAATTAATCACGTAGTAACTAAGTGACTATTGGAGCTCTTCCACCTAGATCTTTTCTTCCCAGTTCAGCCTTTGAGCATAGGCAGTAAGAGATTTTCATTGGTGGTTGTGGATGACTTCACGAGATTCACTTGTGTAGTCTTGCTGAGTAGCAAAGATGAAACATATGAATCTTTTATCAAACTCAGTATTCGGATAATGAACGAAATAAGAACTAAAATTAGTAGAATCTGAAGTGATCATGGATGTGAATTCGAGAATTTTCATTTCAAAGAATTCTGTTCAACACATGGTATTGACCATAACGTATCTGCTCCTTATACTCTTCAACAAAATGGGGTCGTAGAAAAGAAGAACAGAACCATAGTTGAGATGGCTCGATCCATGTTAGTGATAACAATCTACCAAAGTACTTTTGGGGAGAAGTTGTTAACAAAGCCTGTTATATCTTGAATCAGGTTTTAATTCGCCCAATTCTTGAGAAGACACGCTATGAGCTTTGGTAAGGATGCAAGCCTAAGGTTGGTCATCTCAGATCATTTATCTGTAGGTGCTTTATTCTTACCAATGAGCAGCTAGGTAAGTTTAATCCAAAGGCTGATGGAGGTATCTTTCTGGGATACTCAACTAATAGCAAGGTATATAGAATATATGTCAAAAGAATAGGCCTTTTAGAGGAGTCTATGCATGTAGCTTTCGATGAAACTAACAATGTAGATAGACGTCCATTTGATGAAGATGAAGGAGTAACCCAACAAGAAAATCCACTCAGCATGTCACTCTTTGTGTTACCCAACCTAGCACAAGAACCTGAAGCTGAGGAAATCGAAGAAGATGACAATCTTTCTATCAACTTCAATGAAGATGAAGATCAACCTCAACAACCAATTACAGATCTTCCAGCTGTAGATCCAAGTTTACCAAGGGAGATTAGAACTCATCAAAACAAATCCGCTTGAAAGCATTGTTGATGATGTTCATAATCCAGTGATGGCGCGAGGTCAGCTTAGCAGGATGATGAGCCATCCAGCTTTCATATCATTGATTAAGACTAAGAAGTTCGAAGATGTTGAAGGAGATGATTATTAGATGATTGCAATGCAAAAAGAGCTAGATCAATTCAAGCGTAATGATGTTTGGGATCTAGTTCCAAAGCCCAAAGGAAAATCAATCATCGACACCTAATGGGTTTTCAAGAACAAGCTTGATTAAGATGGCATTGTTATCAGGAACAAGGCCAGGCTTGTTGCTCAAGGCTATAATCAATAAAAAGGAATCGATTATGATGAAACTTATGCTCTTGTAGCTCATCTTGAAGAAATTCAAATACTTTGTGCTTTCATATACCATATGCACTTTAAATTGTTTCAAATAGATGTTAAAAGCGCATTCCTATATGGATTCATTCAAGAGGAAGTCTATGTTCGCCAGCCTCCTGGCTTTGAAGAACCAAATAATCCTAAGTATGTCTTCCATAAGTGTATAACTACACTTATTATCACATTAATTTCATACACTAAACACTATATTTTAAGTCATTTTTGTACTTCATATAAAAGATTTCACGTGGTATGTAGTTATTTTTTATGCAAATGCAGATACTAGGTAAATCTTAGGAGTAAAATGATCTAAAGTGGAATTCTATGAAAAAAGAGTGAAAAAGGTGCAAAAAGATGCTTGGAACTTAAAGATTTGGCTTAGGATCGAAGCTGTCGAAGATCGGTGAAATTACAAGACGATTTCTAAGTAAAACTCGATTCACGGTCACGACAATCATTCACGGTCGTGACTTGTTTACTTCAAAAATAGAAGTCTGCCAATCAAAGATTCACGGTTGTGATTGTATATCACGGTCGCGACTTGGATGGTTTTCTGGTTCTATCTTCTTAACAACCAACTGCCAGATAAGCATAATCAACCACCATCAACCGCCATCAACTACCAATGATAAGACACCTATCATAAGTCAACCAATCATGAAAAGGTGCCTATCCATTGTAGATTAAATCAAAGCTTCTCAACCAATCATAATGAAGAGATGCAATCATTCACCAATGGACACAACCCTTCATTTGGATAGACACAACCCTTCATACTCTATAAATAAGGCTCCAAACTCACCAATTTCATGGGCACGGATTGTGAGTGATTATGTGTGTGTTATAGTGCATGTCTATTCATAGATAGAGAGTAAAAATGTCTAGATTTCTCCACGTTCATAAGCGTTAGTGAGAAAATGTATAAGTGATTCAAATCCTTATTCAATCACTAGATTTCTCTACATATTCGAGCGTTTGTTGTATGAGTGTAATTGCAAAGCACTTATGAATAAAATTTTTCGTTCTTCAACATTCATTTATTCGATATTCACAAAGAATAGCATCCTAGAGGAGGTTCTGTATGAGCCGAGACCGAATTCAAAGCAGACGTAGAAATTGCGGGAATTGACGACTCCCATTAAAGAGTAGATATGGTTTGATCAACTTTAGCTTTCACTTGCATACCTTACAACTTTGCTTTGCTTTCTACTTATACTTTCTATTTCGAAGTTTATGATATGTCTATGTGTCATAATGTGTATTTCGTATTGAGTCTCTTATATTAATCATGTTATATGCGTTGGAGTTAATTTTAAGAGTAGTTTTGGGGTTGACAATATCGTGTATAATCACTAGATCTGTGATATGATGCTGTTTAGTGAGCCAACATTTTTGGAAAGGTAACTTGCTAAATATGGCTATGTGAGAGAAACCCGTACTAAGCATAGTATTGACATTGTCCAAGTTTATATAATTGTCTTAATTCGTTTGCACTAGATTTAGAAAAGTCATTTCATGTGTTGCTCTGCAGTGAATAATTGAATATCTGAGTGTCTAGAACCGAGTCTGTTAAATTAATCTAGTGAGTACAATAACTTCGATGATTTTGCATATTTTCTTTGTTATACTTGTTCATAGGGAAAATCTATATACTTTTTATCTATTCTAATCTTTCATACATTTGTCTATTCATCCATCATTCCAATCCTCCTTTCCTAAACTTTACATTATTTTATTTTATTTTCTTTTTATTCTACTTCCCCATTTGATCTTTAGAACTAGTCCTTCCCTATGGGATCGATATCTTTCAAAACTACATCACAACTGTATACTTGCAATTATCATCATTTTTCTATTTGATAAGTGGTATTGACAACACCTATACTTTACGTGAACAAGTTTTTAGCACCATTGATATGTAGCCGAATCTTGTGAACAAACTATTAAACTTATTAGTAGAAAAGTGGGTAACAAATAGCATCTTAGCGGAGGTTCTGTATGTGCCGACACCGAATTCAAAGCAGATGCAGAAATTGTGGGAATTGATGACTCCCATTAAAGAGTGGATATGGTTTGATCAACTTTAGCTTTCACTTGCATACCTTACAACTTTGCTTTGCTTTGTACCTATACTTTTTATTTCAAAGTTTATGATATATCTATGTGTTATAATGCATATTTCGTGTTGAGTCTTTTATATTAATCAAGTTATATTCCTTTGAGTTAACTTTAAGAGTAGTTTCGGGGTTAACGAGAATGTGTATAATCATTGGATCTGTGATTTTAATGCTGTTTAGTGAGCCAACATTTTTGGAATGGTAACTTGTTAAATGTGGCTATGTGAGAGCGACCCATACTAAGCATTGTAATAACGTTGTCCAGGTTTATATAATCATCTTTATTCGTTTGCACTAGATTTAGAAAAGTCATTTCATGTGTTGCTCTGCAGTGAATCATTGAACATTTGAGTGTCTGGAACCGATTATGTTAAATTAGTCTAGTGAACGTAATAACTTTGTTGAACTTGCATGTTTTCTTTGCTATACTTATTTTGTAGGAAAAATCTATATATTCAGAATCTCTAGTCTTCCATACATATATCTATCCATTCTTCATTCTAATCCTCCCAACTAAAATTCAAAAATATTTTATTTTCTTTATTCCGTTTTTCTTATTGATCTTTAGTGTTAGTCCTTCCTTGTGGGATCGATATCTTTTAAAACTACATCGTAACTGTATACTTGCAGTGGTTAACTTTTTTCTATTTAGATAAGCGGTACTGACAACACCTATTTGTATTTTGAACTTATATCTTATCGATAGGAAAGTGGGAGACAAGGTTTTTCGCTTCATTATTAAATAAAAATCCTAGGAGTTATTAGAGTCGAAACCTTGCGAACACACCTATTTATTACTTACTATAAGTTTTTTTTCTATGCAGGGATTATTTTTAGTGGTCTCGACACCCATAAAATTTGGTGCCATTGTCGGGGATGGTTCAACAAACTTCTCTTTGATCCAGAGATAGAAAAATCCAACCAAGCCCGTGCTAGGCAAGTTCACGAAGAAAGAGAGTCTCAACATCTTACAAAGACTTCAACCGAGCCCAACATCAACCTGACTTAGATAGAAGGACTGTTCGACCAGACCGATGCAAATTTCGAACCTCAAGCAGCCATACTGACCATAGCTAACTTAGAGTGGTTAATTAAAGACCTTGTAACTATCACAGTGAATCAGCAACCGCTATGCATCACCTACCTAGTGGAGACAGAAGCTGAAAATTTTGAAATGAGGTATGGATTTATCCAGAGCCTACCAAAGTTCACTAGGAGAGCCATTGAAGATCTATACAAGAATTTACAACAGTTTCACTTCACATGCACTATAATAAAGACACAAAGAGTCTCTTTAGACTTGGTAAAGCTCAAAGCTTTTCCCTTTTCTCTTGAAGATGCCGCCAAGGACTGGTATTTCTATCTAGAACCAGGATCAATCACAACATGGGTAGAGATGTCTGAAGTCTTTTTAGAAAAATTCTTTCTAGCAACGAGAGCAACCACTTTTAGAAGATGGATTTGTGCAGCGAGGATGAAGGACATAGAGAATCTCCATGATTTTTATGAGAGATTTCAACACCTTGTCCCTTGTTACCCTCCTACGGTTACACATCACAAGCTTTAGTCTAAATCTTTTATTAAGGACTCCTTGAGACCAGACAAGAAATCATTGATCCAGCAAGTGAAGGAACCCTCATCAATATGTCTCCCACAATAGCTTGAAAACTTATAAAGACTATAGCGGAAAATGTGTAATAGTTTGGTGACCATAACCATAGTTCTACCACAAGAACAGTTAGCGAGATCAATGGATATGAATTTAATGATAAGATAGACAATTTGGCTAAGATTTTCCATGATATGGCTGTCAAGAATGAAGTCGCTAAAGCTTGCAATATTTTCACAAAGACCAACCATGCAACGGACGTATGTCCTCGCATTAGAGATTCGGAGTTTGAGCAAGTCCACGTAATGGGTTACTATGGGAATAGGCAAGCATATGTACCACCTCAATAAAGGAGTCAAGCTGCTTAGCGAGACAACCCTGCATTGCAATGGGGTAAAAATGACTGCCAATAACCACATGGACTACAGAATCAGGTCACCTTGAGACCTCCATAGCATATGGTACCACTTCCACCGAGATAACCTCAATAGTAAGTCATGCAACAATAATTCAATAAATCCTCTCAAAGAAACCCCTATGACTTGTTAAATGCTCTCGCAGAGAGTACCTACAAGAGGTTCAAGATGATTAACGACTAGATTCAAGGGTTACAAGGTAATTTTACCAACCTGGAAAAGCATGTGACTTAAATAGCACTCTCTCTCTCTCTCCAAAATCAAAAGCATGGGAAAACTTCCATCTCAAACGGAAGAAAGTCCAAGGAAAAATGTAAGTGCGATCACTTAGAGGAGCAGGAAGGAGTTGGAGATACCAACATACGAGAGTAGAGGAAGAAGAAGAGATCATCGTGACTCCTACTAAAATGGAAGAAACAGTGATCCCGACCGAGACTAGACCCCCTTTCCCAGAGGGACTTGAGAAGACTAAGAACGTGAAGGTGGAGAACAATAATTTTGAGACTTTAAGAAAAGTAGACATCAATATCCCATTGCTTTACGTGATCAAGAAAATGCCCAAATATGCCAAATTCTTCAAGGAGCTCTGCACCAACAAAATTAAGCAGCAAGACCTAGATAACATTTTGATGGGGGAAAATGTTTCTATTGTAATCTAGTGAAAATTGCCCCCAAAACTCAAAGACCAAGGGATGTTTTCAATTAATTGCACCATAGTTAAAGTTGGGATACAAAAGGCCATGTGTGATCTCAGTGCTTCGATAAACGTTATGCCATCTTCCATCTACAAGAAACTATCAACCAATCACAAAATGTCCCTCAAAGAGACAAGGACTGTCTTACAACTCGCAGACTACTATGTTGTCTACCTAGAGGGAGTCTTGGAAGACATACTTGTCAAGGTAAAAGATTTTGTTTTTCCAATTAACTTTTACGTTCTTGACATGCATGATGTAGATAAGAAGGAAAGTACAAATTTACTACTAGTGAGACCATTCTTGAGCATTGCAAAGACCAAGATTGACGTATAGAATGGGTCTCTATCAATAGAATTCAACGATGAGATGATCACATTCAACATGTATGATGCTATAAAGACCCCAACAGAAGATTCAAGTCTTTGTAGCATTGACAGCCTTTATCCTATATCTAACAAATATTTGAGCTGAATCTCTTTGACGAATATTTAGTCACCTTGACCAAAACTCTTAACACAAAGAGTCTCGACGATATATACTTCAATGAGAAAGTGGAGGAAGTAATTTTCAATCTCAATCTACTTCCAAACATGGAGAGACCAGGACCTAAATTTGATCTTCCGATGTTCAAGAAACTCATTCCTTCCATCACTCAACCACCAGTATTTAAACTTAAGAGCCTCCCCAATCATCTCAAGTATGCCTACTTGGAAGACAAGGAGACACTCCTGATGATTATTTCAAGTAAGTTGAGCCCCGATGAGGAGAAACAACTGATCTCTTTACTCTAACAATATAATGAGGCAATCGGGTGATCTATCACTGATATAAAAGGGATCAGTCTCACCACTTGCATGCACAAAATCAACTTAGAGAAAGACATAATGACCTGCCACCAACCACAAAGGAGACTCAACCCACTCATGATGGAAGTTTTCAAGAAGGAAGTAATAAAGCTTATGGAGGCTAACCTAATCTACCCCATTTTCGATAATGAATGAGTTAGCCCAGTTTAAGTAGTCCCCAAAAAGATAGGATCACGGTTATTGAAAATGAAGTGGGAGAATTGGTCCTACAAAAGTGCAAAATGGATGGAGAGTTTGCATAAACTACAGGAAGCTCAATGACGCAACTAAGAAATACCACTTCCCACTCCCATTCATTGATCAAATGCTAGAGAGACTAGAAGGAAAGTCTCAACACTATTGTATCGATGGGATGTCAAGATTCTATCAGATCTCGGTAAAATTAAAAGACTAGGAAAAGACCACTTTTACATGTCCTTTTAGAACTTTTGCTTACAGAATGATGCCTTTCGGTCTTTGTAATGATCCCGCGATCTTCCAGCAATGTATGGTAAGTATCTTTTCTGACTATGTAGAGAGCATTGTTGAATTCTTCATGGATGACTTTATCATATATGGGTTCTCATTCACAACATGCATAAACAACCTTAGTAAGATCTTTGAACAATGTATCGAATCCTATTTGGTACTTAGCTAGGAGAAATGCCATTTTATGAAGGATCAAGGTATGATTTTAGGTCATGTTGTTTCTCAAAAAAGTATCAAGGTAGACAAAGCTAAAATTGATATTATCCAGTCTTTACCTTACCCTACTTCCGTGAAAGAAGTTAGGTCTTTTCTTGGCTATACAGGTTTTTATCGCAAATTCATAAAGAACTTCTTCAAGATCATGGAGCCCATGTTCCAACTACTCCAAAAAGATGTTGACTTTGAATTCGAAGATCCTTGTATGAGAGCCTTTGACATCTTAAAGGAAACGCTAGTCTCTACACATATTCTTCAAAAAGCAAATTGGGACTACCCCTTTGAGATCATGTGTGACGCAAGTGATAAGGGAATGGGAGTAGTTTTTGGACAACAGATTGGCAAGGAGTCTCATGTCATATATTACTCCTCTAAGAGTCTCGATGCAGCTCAAAGGAACTACACCATTCCCGAAAAGGAACTCCTTGCAATAATTTTTTCTTAAGAAAAATTTTTTTCTTACCTTCTTTGTTCAAAAGTCATTGTGTATTTAGATCATGCAGCATTTACTTAATAACCAAGAAGGATGCCAAACCGAGACTGATCCGTTGAATCTTCTTCTACAAGAATTTGACATAGAGATCAGAGCCAAGAAAGGGATGGAAAATCTAGTCACGGACCATCTTAGTAGACTCAGCAACTCAGAGGAAACATAGGAGGTGAATGATGAATTTGCTAGCAAGAGTCTCTTTGCAATCACAGACACTCCCTAGTACACTGATCTAGTCAATTTCATCACCACCGAGAGGTTCCCTAACCACTTCATGAGCAATGACAAACACAAGATGAAAAGAGAAGTGGTCAAGTATCACTGGGATGATCCCTATTTGTGGAGGCAAGGGAACTATTTCATTTTGAGGAGACGTATCAGTGGAGAGGAGATCACCAAGGTACTCTAAGCCTGTCACATAGAGGCTTGTAGAGGTAACGGTGGGCCATTAAGAATAACACAACACATCCTAGGATGTGGATTTTACTGGCCACATGTTTTCCGAGACTCCTGCATGTATTATAAGGCTTGTGAAAATTGCCAAAGGACCGGTAAACTTAGTCACAGAGACCAACTTCCAATGACTCCAATATTGGTCATTGAGATCTTTGATGTATTGGGACTGGATTTCATAGGTCCCTTTCCCCCATCTTTTAGCTTCAAATACATCCTTCTAGTAGCAGATTATGTCTCTAAATAGATAGAGGCTAAGGTGACAAGAAATGATGATGTAAAGATCGTGGATGACTTCATAAAGAACAACATTATATGTAGATATGTACACTGAGACTACTCATTAGTGATCATGGTATAAAATTCTACAATAGAAAGGTCTCTTCCTTGTTTAAGAAATGGGGAGTAAAGCACATGACTTCAACATCATACAACCCACAGACTAATGGACAAGCTAAAGTGAGTAATAGGAAGATCAAGCTCATCTTGGAGAAAACAGTCAATCCCAATAGGAAAGATTGGAGTCTCAGTTTCTTTGAAGCTCTCTAGGAAGTAAGAACAACATGGAAGGTGCCTATAGGGATGTATCCGTACAGAGTTGTTTTTGGAAAAGCGTGTCATCTACCCATAGATATTAACCATAAGGCGTACTAGGCAGTCAAAGAGACCAACTACATAATGGATGCAGCCCTTGAGCAAAGGAAGTTACAAATGCACGAGCTGGAAGAGATCAGAAATGAGGTCTTTAAGAGACTACTAAACATCACCGTGATCTCCATGATTCTAAGAAAAATTTCAAGGAATGATAAAAAGTTTTGCTCTTCCACTCCAGACTTAAATGATTCCTCGAAAAATTAAGGTCTCAGTCGACCATTCCTTTCATAGTGACCAAGGTATTTCCACACGGAGTAGTCATCATCAAAAGCACAATGACAAACAAGTCCATGAAATTCAACGGTCATCGCCTCAAATTATATTATGAAGGATTCCATGCTCACTCTGAAGAAATTCAGCTCACAGAGAACTGTGACCCCACACCATGATCTCGGTGTGGAGAAGTCGAGCTAAGAGATGTTAAAACCAAAGCGCTCTTGGGAGGTAGCCGATCATTTTTATATTTGGAACAATTTATTATTTTGAGACTTTTATTTAATTAGGATTTAATAATTAAATTTTAATTATGATTTAATTAGTTTTTAATTTAGCTCTTAATTTGGATTTGTAGATCATGATTATATGCACTTGATTAGGACTAACTTCTCTCTCTTAATGATACATGTAAATTAATTAGCAAGAGGAAGAGTCACATGGAATAGTGAAGAAAACATAGAGTCATGCAGAGATGGAGTGTGAAGTGAGGAGTCACGCGCAAAGAAGAGAGAGAGAGAGAAACAATTATAATTCAGTCTAGTTTCATTGAATCTCTCTCTCCAACCGTGGGCTGATACAAGAGGTCATAATGTTAGTTACTCAATCACTCTAAGTCATCATTACACTGCCATGATTAGACAAAGTCCCTCTTAATTACGGATTAACCCTCTGCTTGCTCCACAAGCACATTTTTTTCCTATGAATTGGACCTTACCTCTCACTTTCACCCACACTTCTCTCTTTAAAAAGAAAAAGAAAGAAAATTCTCTCCTTCTCTCTACACAAAAATGACTTCACCAATGCAATCAAATCCCTATGCAACCGCCAAGGCCAATCCCTTTGAAACTCCAAAGATTGGAATCCACCACAAAACCACCATCAAGAGAGTTTACAGCAAGGCGACCATGCCAATCTCTGCCAGCTCCAACAGGATCTCTGTGTCTTCTCCAACTCAAGTCACTCCTATCACACAATCTTCTAGAGAAAATCCATAAGGAGGAGGAGATCGCTGATTCTCAAGAAGACTCTCCAGTAGTGGAGTCTAGGATAAAACCATCATTTTGAGCAATGGCGAAGACGAGGAGCATGCTCCTATGCCATCTCTGATCTCAGCCAAAAGGAAGCCTAACACCAGGAGCACTAAGGTCACGATGAGCAAGAAGGCCAAGATGAAGGAGGCTTTTATCTCCAAGGGGAAGGTGTTTAACACCTTCGACAAACCAGGTCCCCATGGCTTTTTCCACCGCTACAAGGGGGTGATGCCAAAACCCTCCAAGACTGCATGCACTAAGACTATGGAGAGTCTCCGTATAAAGGAATAGGTACCCATTGCCTTTATAGCGATTTGCTGGCTCCCTCTACTCTTCCTCCCATTCCCAGCATACCAAGAGCTAGTGTGGGAGTTCTATTCCACTTTCTCCTTCAAGCAAGACTATAGTAGCTATGATGAACCCAATGCCATCATATTCCACCTCCATGGAAAGACTTTTTCCAAGAGTCTCAACAAAATCAACAAGGCCCTCGAAGTCATAGAGCCATCTAATGACATGTGTGACACTCCTCCTATTGATTTTGAAGCTATAGAGACCTACTTCTCTATATGCAATAAAGACCCTAGGGTGACTTCTTGGAAATCTAAGGATTCCAAGGCATGTTACATTCATGAACCTCACTTCCGCTACTACCATAAGATCCTCGCCTTCAACTTCTCCGGTCTCCATAAGAGCTCCATGACCTTCAACAAAAAGGAGCTCAGCATCCTATAGAGCATGGTTAACGTTAGGAAACTCCACCTTAGCGTATGGTTAGCCAAACAAATTCCAATTCTCTCCTGGAAGAGGGAGGAATCCTCCAATCTTTGGTGTAGTGATCTCAATTATTGCACACGGGATAAATCACTTTAATCCTACGGGCTACACTCCGCTAAACATGGAGAACTTGGAAACTATAATCATGGTGGAGACCTACAATGAGACCAAGTAGATCCATCCCCCAGGCCCTCCAAAGACTAGAATCCCCACTCTCGTTGATCCAAAGGAAGACAAGGAGACTCCCACAGCAGCAGCAGTTGAACAACCAACCCCCACCGCATACACCGAGCTGCTTGAGAAGTTTACTACTCTCGAAAAGCAACACAAGGACCTATTCAACAACTCCATAGAAAGAACGAAGATCTCAGTATTCCTTGTGATGCCCTAGAATTCAACGTGGAGATTCTTTGTGATCATCTCCAACTCAAGCCTTTTAAGCATCAAGCACATTCACGAGACCATGAATAGGTCTATGCGAATTCTTCCTCTCCACAAGGATAGTAACAATTTCTTTAGGGGAAATGCATAATTTAAGTATGGAGAAGGGGAATATATCATTTTGCTTATTTTCTTTTTGCTCTTTTTATTTTGATTTTTTAGGACTTATGATTTTTGTGTTGAATTCTGTCACTTTGCAGTCTTTATATAAAAATTTTAACTTTCTTGTATATAAATCAAATGAAAAAAAATTAGTCTTCCAATTTCAGTGTTCTCTCTTTGGTTTCCACAATGACCATCTTAGTACACTATTTGTTACAAAGAAATGAGAAAACTTAAAGAAGAGAGATACCTTCATAACGACTACTTAAACAAGTAACAATGACTAAGTTAATTAATGATACTTGGCATCGAGAGCTATTTTTAAGCAAATTTTATTCCAGTGAATGATTTCTGAAAGTCTCTTTGTAAGATTTAAGTCCTAATGAATGCCTCAGAGAATTAATTTTACCTTGTGCATTTAACACCTTTAATTGTTCTTTTTAATAAACTTGGTGGTTTAATTACTTGCTTGATTTTCTATTTTGTTGAGTCTTAGAAGAAATAGCATTGTTCGACTAGCAACTAGGTGATGGCTTTTTCATAAGAACAAATTTAGAAGGAAGAGCTTGGCTTGGCTCATAACTAGGTGAAGTATTTCATAGGATCGAAGAAGAAAGAGCATTGCTTGGCTAGTAACCAAGCGATGACTATTTCGCAGAATTTTTATATTCCGCAATGAAAAAGATTCAAAATACAAAATAGTAGAAAAAGATTAATAAAATAGAGAAAGTTAGAAAAGAAAAAATTTTCTTTTATTTTTTGTTGTGTCTAGGGACCCCACTAAGCAAAGAGACCAATAAAGAAGGTAGTTGTGAAGTTTTCCTTTGGATATTTGATCTCTTTAATAAATTCAGCCAAGTAATTCTTGGGTTTTCGAGCAAAGTATCTATACTTTCTTAACTCTTTTGTTGAATTTCCAATGTTTAGAAAGGATTTCTACCATGTTCTTGGTGAAAAATCTCAATCTCTTTATGAAGATGTTTAGGGTCATTATGCAGTTCTTATTCTCATTCCTTCCTGATCTTTGTATTCATACTTGAGGGCAAGCATGAAATAAGTGTGGGGAGATTTGATAGGTTTTAAATCCAACATGTTTTTGTACCCAATTTCATATTTTATAAGCATGTTTTAGTATTTATGGGCTTTGTTACTACTGTTTTCTATCATTTCAGGTTTTTTAGGTGATTTGGGTGAAAGTTGGTTGAAACGGCAAAAATAACATTCCACCGAGAGTAGTATTTAGTCCCGTTAACTTCCGTAAATCCAAATTCTTTCAGAATGTCAAAAAAACATGTAGTTGGAAGATAAAAGGATAAAAGTTAGTGGATAATCACCAGTTTGGGCAAAGTCTATCTTCAAGGAGTTTTAGTTCAAAGAAGAGTTGTTCTCCTTCATAAACTCTATCTTGAACAGAGGATAAACTCTATCATTTATCTCCAAGTAAAAGGCTAAGGATAAGACAAAAAGATGAACAAGTATGATCAAAGACTAAGTGCAATGGATTCGGCCATATGGCTATAAATATAGGCTAAATTCCATAGGAAGAAAGAGTCAGAATTCGAAGTTAGATTATAGTTTAAGTTTTCTTAGTCTAGCTAAAATCTGAATCCAAATTGGCTTAGATTTATTTTACTTTCTATTTTCAGTTTTCAAACGCTTTAGATTTAATTTTCGTCTAATATGATTCTATTTTGCTTTTAAATTTATTTCAATTTGCAAATAGTTTTTATAAGTTCTTTTTATTCATTCGCAATTTTACATTCAATCTCTTTATCTTTTATCATATTTAATTTCAGTCATATCTAGCTAATTTCATAGTGACTTGACTAGGAAAGGGTAAGGCCATGTTTGATTAATGTGAGGACTTAAACCTGAGCACAATAATATGCAAGGTGACTTATTTGTTGATCTCGGTATTCATTATTATTGAATCTATAATCTCTTTGTGGTCTGATCAACCATAAGGTAAGTCTTTGTGATTTATTATTATCTCCAACTTTTGCATCCATAATTGTGCCTAAGAAAGAGTGAGTGACACTAGTCTCTATGTCATCAGTGAGACTAGAGATTCAGCAATCTAATGCTTGCTAGGAGTTTTACTACTTGTCTGTTAGGGTTTAGGATTTTCTTGTATTCATTTCTATTTTCTCGTGAGCTCTTTGTAGTGACGTCGAGAGTCACGGTAGGTAAGAAGGAGATTGAGATGTGAAGCAATCCCATAAGAAGTAAGGAAGAGTTGCTAACGTTGTACGATGCGGAGCACTAGTATAACTAAACCTATGTCTCGGTGCAATTTATCCTTTATCCAGTGATCATTATGATACATGGTTTTCCAAATTGGTTAAGTCAGTCTTTTTACAATAGTTTTATGTTCTCTTTTACTTTTAGTTTTGAACTCTCAACGATTTTGAATAAGCCAATCTGGTCACTTTGGTCATTCACTTTCAGAATTAATCAATTAATACCTTCCCTAAGAATTGACCCATGTTTACTACTTACTACACTTTTTTTTCTGTGCAGGGATTATTTTTTATGGTCTCGACACCCATCAAGTAGCCACCTGGATTAGCTCAATCGGAAAATTTCGATATAGTTGGTTCGAATAGAACACCTACACCTTCGAATTTAGATAATTTGAATATGGATAAAAAAATTATTAATTGGTCGATTTGGTTGTTGCATTAAAAATTAAATAATTAGAATCCTAGTTTTTAGAAAAACAATATTAAATATAAAATAATAATAATAATAATAATAATCATGGTTGAGATCGAGATTATCCCGGCATGGTATTCCTTTGTTCGCTTCTATTTTGGTAGAGTCTCATTGCTTTCACGAATGCATCTTTTATTAAAAATGAGTATTTGTGAATGTGAAAAAAGATAATGACCTTCAAGATACCTTTCTTTTGTTCCAAGATGTTACTGGGGACTTTTGCACTGACTAGGATAGCAGATATATGGGCAGGGTTTTGGCAGCAATATGTATAGAAGATATTGTGGTATATTGGAATTTGGGTAGAGCCTTGGCAATGTGCTAATTGTTAGGCTTGAAGCTTAATGGTAGTTTGGGCAAAGCCTTGGTAAAGTGCTAATTGTTAGGCACAGAGCTTGATGGTAGTTTAGGTAGAACCTCGATAATGTGCTAATCGTAAGTTTTAGAATTCAGTAGTATTTCGGCTAATATACCTTGAAATTTAATTGATTCTCATGCAGATTCTCGATATTGTAGGGATACAAAGGTTTTAGTTTGGAAAGATTTTTTTGGGTGGTGTTTTGGATAAAATTTTGGCTAAAGGGTGGAAACTATACTAGGTATAGTTAGAGTTTAGAAAAGGATTTCAAAAATGATATTTTAAGAGTGTATTGGAATTCGGGTGTGGCTTAGCTTAAGGAAACTTTCTTAACTTTTTTTCTCCCTTTTTTGTCTTGTTCCTAGCTCAAGAACTTATAGGGAATTGAAACTAGTTGATCAACTCATATTAATATCAATCAATCGATTCATGTTGGGTGGTTGGTAGTTAGTGGACTGGTCCCAACAGATGATGAGTCATTTTTAGGGTTTTTGGAATTGAACCATGTGTCCTAGTTGACATGTAATCGAGTGGCTGATGTTTAGCGGTTAGGGTTTTTTTTGTTCACAACAATCGATCGACTAGCATTGAAATGAGTTGATTGATTCATGTTAAGCGATTATGGTTTCTAGAACCTTTACTAGTTGATCGAATGGTATGAAAGATAACAAGGTCAATCAATTACTATAAAGGTGATTCGACCGACTGATGTTTTGCTAGGTTTATGGCTCTTTGTATACCCTATGTTGCTTGGCAAGGTTTCCAAAATTCAAACATAAGTTTGTGTCGGATCTCAGTACCTGTAGAAAGGATGTTAATTCATCATTAGGTTAGACAGGCCATGCTCACAGCAGCCAACTTGCATCATCTAAGCAGAGATCCAAAACTATATCGAGGACCACTAAAAGTCTCAGGCCTTCATTCTGAGGCTCCTTGTAGATTAGTATACATCTATCAACTTTGGGAAAGCTGAAACAGTTTATCAACTCATCAGTGAATTCAAGACGATTTGCTAGAGCAATAAGCAAGTCAGTATAAGCCATTAGAAGCCCACAAAAATTCCCATACATGGGACATAACTCTTGCTTTTATAAGCTGGAAAATAATGTCAACACAGTCCCAAAACTTGATAGTGATACTAATTAACTCATGCTGGATGAATATGAGGATAAATTCTTGTATGACGCAAAAACAGCAACACTTCAGCTTAGCCCAACTGTTAGCCACTTTTCTACTAATAAGTTTAATAACTTGTTCGCAAGATTTGGCTATATACTAATGGTGCCAAAAACTTGTTCACGTAAAGTATAGGTGTTGTCAGTACCTCTTATCAAATAGAAAAATGATGATAACTACAAGTATACAGTTGCGATGTAGTTTTAAAAGATATCGAACCCACAGGGAAGGAACCTAGTCTAAAGATCAATAAGGAAGACAAAATAAAGAAAATAAAATATTTTTGGATTTTAGTTGGGAGGATTAGAATGAAGAATAGATAGATATATGTATGGAAGACTAGATATTCTAAATATATAGATTTTCCCTATGAAATAAGTATAGCAGAGAAAACATGCGGGTTCAACAAAGATGTTACGATTCAAAAAACTAATCTAACAGACTCGGTTCAAAACACCTAGATGTTCAATTATTCGCCGTAGAGCAACACATGAAATAACTTTTCTAAACCTAGCTCAAACGAATTAAGACAATTATATAAACCTGGACAACATCAATACTATGCTTAGTACTGGTCGCTCTCACATAGCCACATTTAAAAAGTTACCATTCCAAAAATGTTGGCTCACTAAAAAGCGTTATATCACATATCCAGTGATAATAAACGATATTGTTAACCCCGAAACTACTCTTAAAATTAACTCCAACGAATATAACTTGATTAATATAAAAGACTTAACATGAAATAGGCATTATGACACATAGACATATCATAAACTTTGAAATAGAAAGTATAAGTAGAAAACAAAGCAAAGTTGTAAGGTATGCAAGTGAAAGCTAAAGTTGATCAAACCGTATCCACTCTTTAATGGGAGTCGTCAATTCCTGCAATTCCTGCATCTGCTTTGAATTCGGTCTCGACTCGTACAGAACCTCCTCTAGGATGCTATTCTTTGTGAATATTGAAATAAATGAATATTGAAGAACAAAAACTTTTATTTTTAAGTGATTTGCAATTACACTTATACAAAAATCGCTCGAATATGTAGATAAATCTAGTGATCCAAATAGGGTTCGAATCACTTATACATTTTCTCGCTAACTTAAAACAAAGTGAAATCTACACGATATTCTCTCTAAAACTATGTATGCACGTATACCATACCACACACCATATACCATATGCCACACCACACCGCAACACATGAAATTATGGAGTTTAGAGCTCTATTTATAAAGTACGAAGGGTTGCATCCATTCAGACGAAGGGTCGTGTCCATTGATGAAGAGTTACACCGCTTCATTGTGATTGATTGAATTGGTTTGATCTCATCTACAATGGAAAGGCACCTTTTCATGATTGGTTGACTTCCAAAAGGTGTCTTTTCGTCTGACAGTTGATGGCGGTTGAAAGAAGAGAAGAGTTGACCAAAAACCGTCAAGGTCGCGACCTTGAATGTATGTCACGACCGTGAATACTTGGTTGGCAACTTTCTATTATAAAGGTTAACAAGTCGCGATTGCGATATATGTGTCACGATCGTGACATGCCTTTTTCACATGATTCCTCTTTGCGATTTATACCGATCTTTGACATCTTCGATCCTTTGCCAATTCCTTAAGTTCCACTCATCTTTTAGCACATTTTTCACTCTTTTTGCATAGATTTCCAACTTTAATCATTTTACTCCCAAGATTTACCTAATACCTGCATTTGCATAAAAAACAACTACATACCACGTGAAATATTTTATATGAAGTATAAAATGAAACAAAACTATATCATTTTATGTTTGAAATTGTCATGCTAGTAAGTGTAATTATACACTTATCATTCGTCTCAAAATTTAGGAGAAAAGAAAAAAATATAACAATATAAGACATAGGAAAAAGCAACTCTAGAAACTCAGAGGTTTACTCTTTCGATGCGAATCCACATCGGCGTATCCTTTTGATCCCCGGGAGCGTTCCTTGTTCGTTTTTAGTTGTGATTGTTGTGTGAAAATATGTTATTTTTATAAAAAAAAAAAATTCAGACTTGGATTTTAAATTTGTTTTAGGTCTTAGAATATATGAGGATGTTTAGAACAAAGATAAAAGAAAATTGATTTGAAAATAATTAAATTCGCAACCCAAACTTGCTTTGGATCTGAATATAATCCAAGTATTTCTTGAAAGAAAGATGAAAAAATTAAGAAATATTTGTTAAGAAAAATATTTTTTCTTCAATAAAAAATCCTCCTTCTTTGTCGATAAAAAAATATTTTTTTATAAAATTTTCCGGGTCATTTCCTCGAGAAAATAATTTTTTTGTTAATTTTTTGATCTTTTTTAAAAAATGAAAAAGGCCTCTCTATAAGAATTCCCCCCTATAAAGGGGAAAGCTGGCGAGCCAGCTTGCCTGGCTCGTTAGAAGTTCAAGCGAGCCATGCTTGCTGGCTCGCTGGAGTTTCCACGGCTCCTCCCAAAAAGGTCATTTGGACTTTTGGACCCCTTTTATTATGTATTTACCCTTTTTCTATTTCATTTGAGAATTTAAATAAATATTTACAGGTCCAGAATAATTTAATTGAATTATTTGTTTTTGTTCTATAAAGAAAATATATGTATATATTTTAAGAAAATAAATTTATTTAT
>CATIWQ010120124.1:0-12642 GCA_949673415.1 Euphorbia schlechtendalii | reverse complement strand
TCTTAATACAGCATGCAAAATTTACATATATATATACCTCCAACAATTCTTTTTAATGGTTTTAACATACTTTAATATATTTTCCATCTATTTTAAGAGTTTTAATGAAAGAAATAGAGTGTAGATATTTGTAATTCAATTTATTTTTAAGGTTGGATTAATTCAAGACTATATATTCTTAATGTAATATGTCAATTTTACATGTACGTGTACCTCTAACTATTCTCTTAGTTCTTTTTTGTTATGTTATTGCATATAACTTCATTTTGTAAGAAAAATATTTTTTGTAAATTTTTGGCCCCTGATGTACCTCAGGTGCTCGCCTCTCGCCTCGCCTTCGGGCAAGGTTAGCCCTCTAGCGCCTCGAAGCGCCTAGCGCCTCTAACAACTATGCTTGAATGGCTTTTTTTGTCATGCATTTAATTCTTTCAGAAAGCGTAGGCCTTAAACTTAGTTAATTAAGCCATACAGTAGGTATATGTACTAATTTTGCTGGCTTTACATGCTTCCTCTTTTCTTGAATTTTCTCTCTGCTTTGGAAACTCGGTAATTCAAAATCTTGCATTGGCCATGGTGTAGGATATTTGCTTCTCTATGCCTCTTTGCTGTTCTGAAGTAGAGCATGCAACCACTGAAGATTTAGTTGAGCTCTCAGAGATTGAGAAGCACAATTTGGGCCAGGTTTGTCATAACTTTTTATGTTTAGGTTTCTCTACGAGCTCATAAATTAAAATTTAGAGTTTAGGTTTCTCTACGAGCTCATAAATTAAAATTTAGAGTTCATTTTAGTCATGAATTTTATTATTTTCTGCCTGAAATGATGCAGACTCGACGTCGAGCTTCCTTTTCTGATATCGATAGTAGTCCACAATCACTGCTGGCATTCTGCGGAAATAAAAATGTACATGCATTATATGATTTTTTGTTAAACTACAGGTAAGTCAGAGTTGATATTAACCTACAAGTGTTTTTGGGTTGTTTCCTGAATAGTGATTAAACAAGTCGATACAGCAAAATCTTATGATGGAACTCTCTTTGCGGTTGCTTTCAGATCTTCGTTGACCTTTTTATCTGGTGTAGATGTTCCGTTATTGTATTCACCTGTTCCGTTTCATAATGCTGCTCTCTCTGCTCCTGAGGTGAGTGATAATGGTGTTCAATGATGTATTGTTATTCATTCAATCTGTCCTATTTAATAGTTTCATTCCACTTGAATTGTATCGACTTCTTTTTAAAACTTTTAAATGATAACAAGGATCATGTTTTTGCCGACCTTGCATAGAGTGGGGTTATAACTTGGTTGATTGATTAAACAAGGATCATGTTTAATTCTATATTAAAAATTAGGCTAAATGCATCAAGACCCCCATGAACTTTCGCAACTTTCGCAAGATGCCGTTTTGAACTTTCAAAAGTTCCAATTAACCCTTTCAACTTGGCAAGAGCGCCTAGTTTGCTTCTCAACGCCACGTGTCAGATTCTGTTGGTTTAACTTTTCAAAGATGTCATTTTTCCAATTTTCCCGTTTCCAACCAAAAGTTGGCATGCGGCGTTGATGGGGCCAACTGGTGCATTTTTGCCAAGATCAAGGACTAATTGGAATTTTTGAAAGCTAAGGGTGGCATCCAGCAAAAGCTGCCAATTTTAAGGGGTCCTTATGCATATGGCCAAAAAATTAAATAGAAATGAAAATGTTTCTATTGTTCATTTGGTGATTTTATCTGTTTGACATTCATTGCTCTCTAAGCCATCTTGTTTTTGCCAAGATGACTAATTGGAACTTTTTAAAGTTAAGGGTGGCATGGCATCCAGCAAAAGCTGCCAATTTTAATGGGTCCTTATGCATTTGGCCTAAAAATTAAATAGAAATGAAAATGTTTCTATTGTTCATGTGGTAATTTTATCCGTTTGACATTCATTGCTCTCTAAGCCATCTTGTTTTTGCCAAGATCAAGGACTAATTTGAACTTTTGAAAGTTAAGGGTGGCATCCGGCAAAAGCTGCCAATTTTAAGGGGTCCTTATGCATTTGGCCTAAAAATTAAATAGAAATGAAAATGTTTCTATTGTTCATTTGGTAATTTTATCCGTTTGACATTCATTGCTCTCTGAGCCATCTTGTTTGCAAATTGTTTTTGTTTATCCTTGCTTTGTGATGCCAGAATGTTCTTTGCTTATCTCATTTCACAGATAAGATGTGTGGAGACAAAATATGTCGATGATATAGCAGCATACCCGAAAGATTCTAAACAAAGAGATAATGAATCTTTTGTTTTTCGCTCTAGCATTGAGATAACCGATGCATATATCCCGTCATGGATTATTTCTCGTGTAAGTGCTCTGATAAGATCCGAAGGGAAGAGTTTCGAGGCGAGGTATGTTATTCAATGATCTTAATATTTATGGCGTAGTTTGATATTCGAAGCGACCACTTGGTTATTAATCCAGTGTTCTGAAATCCTGATATGTTTTGGGGGGACTTTTCCAGATTTGTCACAGAGCGAACTTCAATTGGCTTGAACGTTGCTCTCAAGACAATTGCCGAGAAAACTGATCTTAAAGATGAGTCAAGCGAAAAGTTGAAAGAATTTAGTTGCTGTAATGGCTTTGCAGAAGCTACAGTTAATCGTTGCTTGGATTCAGGCTTCTTAAAAGGGTTGAAGTACGGTAACGGCTCATATACTGCTTCTCTGTCGCCTCTGACATTTTTTGGTTCGAAGTGAAACACTAAAGCGGTTCATTCTTGGCATGGCTGAGTCTTATACAGCAATGAGATACAAATTGCAAATAGTTTTTTTGTATTTCCGTGTTTTATGATTTTTTTTGCGTTCAAAGTTATAAGCAGCACTGCAAATTGAGTTACTTTTCTAATCAAGTTCATGGTAACCTGCTGCATGTGTTTGAAAGTTGTTAACTAACTTTTAAGCCTGTAAAGGAATTTTAAGATCTGACTTGTGCGCTGTTGGAAAAATTATTCTTATTTTTATATGCAACTCTCCTGAACAATTGAGAAATTAACTGTCTTATTTTCAATCTAATTTTAGATCAGTTCATTCTTACTTCAATTAGTAAAAGGTTACACGTTTAATTTAAGTTTATTTGGAAATACTTTTTTTGGTTTATTTTCAAGTACCGAAAGTGGATCAATTATTACCGGTGCTGTAAAAGTTCTGAAAGTGGATCAATTATCACCGGTGTTATAAAAATCCTGCATCAGCGACACCGTCTAGGTAAATTTTAAAGACGGAAAATTTTATTTGAAAATTCTTATTGTCTAGCCCGGTTTTCCAAACAGTGATTATTATTTGCCTAACTATTTTTGCCTTGTGTGCAAAACTCTACTGATTCTTGACTACGTGCCAAAATCTTTTGGCTTTAAATGGAAAATTATATTAAGCATCAGGTTTAAAGGACAAGACCTTTGCATACTTTACATGTGTCCTAAAAGTGAATATAATAATAGATTAGTAAAAACAAAAATTCACTTTGAAGACACATGATAAGTATGCAAGGATCCGGTCCTTTGAACATGATCCTTAGTATAATTTCCTCTGTAAATAAATTTTTTTGTATAGATTTATGATGCATGTTTTGATTATGTATTGTGCATGTTATGGTATTTTTAATAAAGTAAATTATACTTTGTCTCTTGTCATCATTAGATCAATCTTTATATCATTGATCTAATGATAATAAAAGTTAAAGTAGTGAAGATTTTGTTTTTAATGAAATTACTATAAAATTCAACTGTATGTTAACATACTAACTACAAAATAAATTTACTTGGTTAAAGATCCAATATCGTGTCGTAGCAATATCATTATTTAGGATGATTTTGTTTTTATTAAAGTAGACATCACACCCCACAACATTTTCTAAGGTCTTCGGAGCTTTAAAATACGGGTTGCATTATAGCATTTCAATATAATAATAAAGGTTAAAAAGTTTTTTCCCGAAAATTTTTAGTTTAGTTTGTAATTAATTAGTATTCCCTCCATCTATTAAATATTGTAGTTTTAGAGGGATCTCGTTATCTCTTTTTTATTATCATTTTATATTTCCAATATGTTTTTTTAAAAATTTTCCATTAACACCCCTATTAATTTGTTTAACTTTCAAGATAACTATATTCTAATCTCCCATAACAAAAAAAAACTATATGTCAAATTATTTTTATTGGACATATTAATTAAGTCTTGAAAATTGAATAAGATATTTATGAAAGGATAAATTAGTAAATTATTTTAAAAATTGTGAATTAGTTAAAACGATAATATTTAATGGATAGTAATTTTCCACTGGAGCAATCCTAAACGGATCCTAAGGCTGTTGCATTATTTAATTTGTAATTTTAAATTTTGGATCAATAATCATAGGAGATTTCTATTTCAATCTCAACTACAATTATGAAAAAAAGATTAGATGATTGACTAAAATAAAACTAACGTGTATATAGTTGCAATCATATAAAGATTGAGGGGAACATCCACATTGTTGGTTGGGGTTTCGGGTGGCCGCGGAATTTTGGAGAAGAAGGCGGGAATGTAAGGTCAGATTGTCATCTATTTCATTTACGCTCTGATTCTCAATCCTTCGGTTAATATGGACATTCAAATTATATTCGTCATTTCTATAGTTTATACAAATGAATTTATCACGAGATTTTCCATTTTTTTTAACTTTGATTGTTTTGTTTATTTTCTGTGAGCCACTCAATTTGTTTCTTCTTCGATCAAACTGTACACGCATGAATTTTTCTGTTTTTCACGATAAGTCAATAGTTTCTCTCTTTCTGCGCATGTTTCTGCAAATTCAAATTTCAATTTGATTCGTTACCTTCATGAATCTATGTTGTTGTTTTTATTGTTGATTTCAATGTCCATATTTCACATTGCTGTAATATTTCGAGGTTATTGTACATAGCTTCTCATCTCCATATCGAAATTCATCTCGAATTTATTATGTCACCTCTGGCTATGAAATTATCGTTTGATCATCGAGTTTGATTAATCTGAAGAGTTGCATTTGGGAGAATTTTAAGGGGTGCATCCAAACAAGTATTTTCTGTTTGGATCCAGATATCCCCTTCATGTTGTATTTGTTTCATTAATGGGATCTACAGATGCCAATCTGCATAATTTGGAGGATACATTTCAAAGAAAAAATCAAATCTTAAGGAACTGAGATTGATTGATTTGTTTGTTAATGGGGAATACATGTGTAGGACCTAATAATGGATTCTTACAATCTGTTACTGCTGCTGTTTGGCGGAATGGACCGGCAGAGAACAGACTCCCTCCTCCTACAAAAGAAGAAAACAGCCAAAAATCTGGTGAGGAGGAAAAAAATTCCAAGAAAGAATCACCCCGTAAACCACCTGAAATGATTATGATGCCGGTGACTCCTGAAAAAATGGTAGATAGAGAAATATCAATTAAGCATAAACCACTGGACCATGAAAAATCGATAAGGGCAGAGACTAGGGATGTTGTTATTGAAAAGCCAGTGCCTGTGCCTGTGCCTTTGCCAAAGCCAATGCCAGTGCCTCTGCCACTGGAGGAGGCAAAGCCAGTGCCTTTGCCAAAGCCAAAGCCAGTACCTGTGCTAATGGAGGAGCCAAAGCCAGTGTCAGTGCCTTTGCCTAAGCCAAAGCCAGTGCCAGTGTCTTTGCCAAAGCCAATGCCAGTGCCTGTGTCAATGGAGGAGCCAAAGCCAGTGCCTGTGCCGATGGAGGAGCCAAAGCCAGTGCCTGTGCTAATGGAGGAGCCAAAGCCAGTGTCTGTGCCTGTAGAGGAGCCAAAGCCAAAGAAACCAACGCATATCAAGAGAGTTTCAAGTTCGGCACTTCAAATGGATTCGGTGTTAGGCCGGAAAACCGGGAATTTAAAGGATCTTTTTACTTTGGGAAGGAAGCTTGGACAAGGCCAATTCGGAACCACATTCCTTTGTCTTGAGAAAGGAACTGGGAGAGAATTCGCTTGCAAGTCGATTGCGAAACGGAAGTTAACGACTCAAGAGGATGTAGAGGATGTTCGGAGGGAAATTCAGATAATGCACCATTTGGAGGGTCATCCTAATGTGATTAAAATTGTAGATGCTTATGAGGATGCCGTGGCAGTCCATGTTGTAATGGAATTATGTGCCGGGGGTGAACTTTTTGACAGAATTATTCAGAGGGGGTATTATACCGAGAGACAGGCTGCTGATCTTGCTAGGTTGATAGTGGGTGTTGTTGAAGCATGCCATTCTTTAGGTGTTATTCACCGCGACTTGAAGCCTGAGAATTTCCTTTTTGTTGATCATGAAGAAGATGCTGCCCTTAAAACTATAGACTTTGGCCTGTCTGTGTTCTTCAAGCCAGGTACACACATTTCTGGCTTTCAGTTCATTTTCTTTTATTTGTTGCTTTATCATGAAACAATTACTTAATGAGAACAATGCTATTATATATTTTGAACTCAAATATGATTTGATCAACTAGACATGTACTCCCTCGATTCGTCGATTACAAAATCTAAAGTCACTCGTGAATAGAAAAATCATTCCATGCTGTACAAGTACATGACTGCATAGCTTGACTTTGATACAATGATTATAGAAAAACTAATAGATTTCTTTCATTGACTAAGACAAAAACGTTCACTTTCAGTGAATGTATTTAAATACCATGCCAATATTAGCTTGTAAAGTATAACCATGTTTACAATGAAGCTAAAATGCTTTTCTAGTAAGAGCACTCCTTTGAAATTTTTGTTAAAATGCTTGTAGCTGGTTTAACTTCTCCATTTATCATGATTTAGCTAAATTTTGTTGTGCACGATGTTGCATTTAATTAATAGATAAATTCACTCATCTTAATATCCTGTATTTTCTGACACAACAATTCATATATCCTGTCAGGTGAAACATTTACAGATGTAGTAGGGAGCCCTTACTATGTAGCTCCAGAAGTGCTGAAGAAACATTATGGTCAAGAATGTGATGTTTGGAGTGCTGGGGTCATCATCTATATTTTATTAAGTGGTGTGCCCCCATTTTGGGATGGTAAGGCTGAATGATTCTTATTGCTTAATCTTCATTTTGATAAGATCGTCTGATGGTTTTAGGAAATTTTCAGCTTATTCTGATCTGGATGTTTGAATGGTGTTTTAATCAGAATCGGAACAAGGAATTTTCGAACAGGTTTTAAAAGGCGAACTAGATTTCACATCTGATCCATGGCCTAATGTATCTGATAGTGCAAAAGATCTGGTAAGGAAAATGCTTGTAAGGGAGCCTAGTAAGCGCCTGACAGCTCATGAAGTCCTCAGTAAGTGTCAGATTTTTTTTAAATTTCATGTGTTTGTAATGTTCGTGATAAAGTGAGATTGCAAAACTGTTGTATTTCTTCAGATTATCTGGTGCAACTGCAACCATTTTTGTCTTCAACTCAAACAAACATAATCATTTATGGACTATCTGATGAAAACAGTGGAACTTGTTTTAATCATGTGGTCTTGTACATACTATGTTTTTGGACTGAATTTCCGCGCCAACATGGTTTAGGAGAGTCTAATATTTGTTCAGATCCTTTGCTCTTATGATAGATTTAAGGCATATCTACTCATTACTTATTCTTCTGCTCTTTTGCAGGCCATCCTTGGGTTCAGGTCGATGGTATTGCCCCTGATAAACCTCTCGACTCCGCTGTCCTAACTCGCTTAAAGCAGTTTTCTGCTATGAACAAGATCAAGAAAATTGCTATTCGCGTGAGTACTCTTGAATTGTAAATAAGTTCACTTGAGGTTGTCTTCGATTCTGATTACACATTCACACAATGATAGAACTGTCGGAATAAGTATGATAGCATATATTGATGGAATAAGTTTCATGTCCTAGTATTGGCCTAATACATCAAGACCCCCCTGAAGTTGGCTCAGAATATCCGATGCCACCCTCAATTTTTAAAAGGACCAGTTACCCCCTCAACTTGGCAAAAAAGACCAATTACCCCCCTTAACTTGGTAAAAATGCACCAGTTTGCCCCTTTAATGCCACATGTCAACTTCTGGTTAAAGAGAGAAAAATCAGAAAAATGACATCTTTGAAAAGTCAAACCAACCAGATTCTGACACGTGGCATTGAGGGGTTAACTGGTGCATTTTTGCCACGTTAAGGGGGTAAGTGGTCCTTTTTGCCAAGTTGAGGGTGGCATTGGGTTTTCTGAGCCAACTTCAGGGGGGTCTTGATGCATTTGGCCCCTAGTATTCTTGAGACTTGATTGACGATTTTTCCTGAATTTTTCTTGGGCATGTTAGAAATTTTTGCAATATAGCAACAATTGCAATTATTATAATGCTATATGCATGTTTAAACTGATTCCTGTCTAAGTTTGTTCACCAAGAACTTGTCCTACATCATAAATTACTGGGTTGACAAGTCAAATATATATATATATATATATGCTTCTTATTCATGTAATGTGTATTTATGTAGGTCATTGCTGAAAGTTTATCTGAAGAGGAGATTGCAGGACTAAGAGAAATGTTCAAGATGATGGACACAGATGATAGCGGACAGATTTCTCTCGAGGAACTGAAGAATGGGTTAGAAAGAGTGGGAGCTTTTCTTAAGGATTCTGAAATTGTCAGGTTGATGCAAGCAGTAAGTTCTGAAATTTGTGGTGCAAAGTACAAACCATTAATTTGTTTGATTCTCTTCACTCTTCCTAGTCTTGATCACATTAAAAAGTTAGTTCTATTCTCACAATTCAAATTTCAGGCAGATATTGACAACAGCGGCACCATAGACTACGGGGAATTCATAGCAGCAATGCTCCATCTAAACAAGATAGAAAAGGAAGACCATCTTTTTGCAGCCTTCTCATACTTCGACAAAGACGGGAGCGGCTACATCACTCTCGATGAGCTCCAACAGGCTTGTATCGAGTTTGGCTTAGGCGACGCTCACCTTGGGGATATAATACGCGAAGTTGACCAGGACAATGTAAAATATTTTTCTCGCAACCCATCACTTAGCTAAGTAGTTTAGATTATCTTAATGTTGTATTACCTTCTCTCTCTTTTTCAGGATGGGCGAATAGATTACAGCGAGTTTGTTGCTATGATGCAAGATCATGGTTGGGACCGGAAACCGAAATAGCGTAATTCAAATATGGCTTCAATCGCTAAAGCCCCTCCAGGTATGCGAAAACTAGAATTCCTTAGTTAATATTTTAGTTTCTAACTAGCATTTTGTATGATTAGTCACGGAAATGAAGTTCTACTTGTATTTATCATCGAGTTGTTTGTTAAGTATATATTATTAGTTGGATTAGAATGCAGTTTTCGTAGTAAAAAGCATCATTGTCCATAATCAACTCTTTTGCTAGTTTATATCGATACTTGCTGTTGAAGTTGCAGCTATGCTAGCCGATATGTATTTCGTTCGTTCTAAAAAGTACTTTTCTTGTTCACATTAGGATTTATTCTTTTGAATTGAATTTGTTTGAACTACACTGGATCAAATTCGGTGCTTTTAGGAGTGATTTTTTCCTCAATCAACGTCAAAAATAGTTCGATGAAAGATTAACAGCAAATAATCTTTCAAGAAATAAGTGAAATATGAAAATTTCTCGTTTTCTTTGTTAATTTAAATCATAACAAGGTCTTGTTCTATATTATTTTTGTAAGTTTAATTGAACTCAATTGATTTTAAGTGCTAGAATATAGGGCCTAAGAACCAAACGCATTCATTGTGAGACATATTTAATAATGTGCATATAACCATCTCTAGATCAAATGGATATAATTAGTAAACTGTTCTTTGATAATCCAGATATGCATTGAAAATTATAAATTTGGTTTTTTAGCTTCAACTTTTTTATTTGATTTAATATCAACCTTTTTAAGTTTAGTGGTTAAATTTTCGGTTTCATTTAACAGTATCTGTCATTCAATAGTTTGGACGTGGATAATATTCAATACTTAATATTTAATATTAATTTTTCAGCATTATGTTCTACTTTTATCAAGAACTACCCCAATCTCATGCACTTTTATCAAGAACTACCCCAATCTCATGCAATTAATTAGTAGTTTAGTATAATAACGTGACAGTGTGGAGGTAGAACATAATCTCTTGAATGTTAAAAATGAAAGCGATTTTTATCAAAAAGAAAAATAGAAAGCGAAGTGGCTACTGATCCAAATGCGCCGACATGTCTATAATAGGTTGGTCTTGGAAAAATGATATGCGGACCAGTAAAATTCCGGTTAACACTTTGAGAAATAAAATCCTGTTAAATAAAAAGGAAAAATTTCCACTCATCCAGCATACCTTAAACTTTAGATTTTACAACTTCTGTGTATCATATATTCATTTCAAAGAAACAAATGCATCATAGGAAGCAATCCCACATAAGGAAAGCATAATCCCACAAAAGGGTAACATAATAAGTATCCGATGTAGAAGATCTGCAAAAGCTACTCCATTTATGATCTGAAGCCTTGATCCCAACCCAAATTAGATCTAAAAAATATTGGTGTGTAACTTCTTTTGTCTTATTCACTAAGTTAAGACATTGATCACAACTTTAATAGAAAAGTATCAACGTATTAACAATAAGATTAAAAAATGCATATTACTATTGTATAATTATGACATTAGAAAACTTGAACAACAAATTTTGAAAGCTGTTATTTGTCTTTGAGCTTTTTGAAAATGCCAATTTATTGACCTATTATACTGTTAATTATGATTATTGTATTTTTGTGGATTTTGATCTTCCACCAAAGGCCAAACCACATCACCTAATAATGCATAACTTTTATTTGCATTAAATTTTGTATATTACCTTTTTTTCAACTTTATAAAACCCACCTTTTACCAGCCCCACAACCACACCAATCTATCCTATTTTCACATCATATTCATTACTTTTTTGCCCTAAATTGTATGATCAACCCTACAATAATAAAAAGTATACAAGTTTATAAAAAATTAGGTAAACTTAAAAAACATGGTTTATAGTTTCACTGCTTTTTAAGAGGGAATCTGTTGAATATTTCTGTTCTAAAACAAAGTATATATATTGTTTAAATATGTTTTGCAAATAAAAGATTTCCAATGTTAAATTATGTCACGACAAAGACAAAGAGTAATCATGCTCATTTGAACTAAAATTTTACATGTTCATTATTAATACAGTACATCAGTGATAAATTTTGAAAATTTTGGAGAAAGTGCAAATATATTTATATATAAAAGATGATGACATTTTAAAAATTCATAACAAAATTAAAAAAAATCTCCAAAACTTATTCAAATCTTGATGAGTAATTCTTAAACAATATGGTTAATTTATGAAAATGTTGTAACTATAAAGGTACAATTGGCAACATCATTATGTGTTGTCATTTTCTTCTAACTTTTTGAAACCGCATTCATCGGATTGAAAAAGATATTTCATAAATTTTCTTTTAAAAAACAGTGATATTACAAATAATGTTTCTCAAATTTAACAAAATTTCTATCATCATTTTTTTTATAAAGTTCGCATCACAAAATTTTGTATCATATATGATATAGACAATATATATTAATGGTACCCGTTGTTACCAACAAAATAGCGATAAATTTTAAAAGGAAATTTTCTTATTGTCCAAAAATTGGACTTTGAGGGATTGCGAAGCATGCTTCCCTAATCTCCGGCCATGGGCTTATTATGTGCAAATTTTTTGTTTTACTTTTTCTACTAAAATTTAAATTACAAATTTAACAATAGACACAGCTACAAAAATAAACATATATTAGGTTTATTATTTTCAATTTTTAGAATGTTAGTTTTTAATCATATTGAATTGAAATAACTCCAAAATAACGGTGACTTAGACAGCATATAGCTAGTGGAAAACATGTACCGCTCTTTCTAATGAGTCACTTCTTCTTTGTTTTATCCTTTTTCTTCCGCTTATTGTCTATATGTCAAACACATTACCAAACTTCACCTAATTTCTTTTTATTTTTTAGCCCTCACAGAACACATCATGTCTAAGGATGGTAACGGGCCGGGTCCGGCTTGGACCCGGCCCGGATCCGTTTTCATATATTGGATCAGGATCCGACCTGGATCTGGCGGGTCCATAATTTACGGATCCGGATTTGGATCCGGGTTCAAAACGGGTCCATGTAATTAACATCAAATTCTTAGCTTCAGCTTCCATACTTGTACATTTCACCTTATTTTAAATAGTTTACATGCTCATTTAATTATGTTCATGCAATTGGATTTATGTGGTAAATAATAAATAAAAAAAATACAATTAATATTTAAATACGGATCCGGATCGGATCCGGGTTTCATTACCCGGACCCGTTTCCTGGACATGGACCCGGATCTAACGGGTCCATAAAATCGAGATCCGGACCCTAAAAAATGGATATGGATCCACGGATCCGGACCGGGTCCGGGATCCGTTGCCATCCCTAATCATGTCTTTACATCGGTATGATATTGTTCATATTTTTTTAATTATATTGAATATTTTTCATCAATTTTATTGATTGCGAGGTTTGAATCCACAACCACCATTTCCAGAGGCGATCCTAATGTGGAGGTCAATTAGGCAGTCGCTTAGGATCCCAAAAATTGAAGGGTCTAAAA
>CATIWQ010120092.1:0-12018 GCA_949673415.1 Euphorbia schlechtendalii | reverse complement strand
TTTTTTTTTTGTTTGTGTCATAGAACCGAAACATAAAGTTTCGGTTCTATGACACATGTCAAAGAACCGAAACTATTTGTTTCGGTTCTTTGACATGCCTGCAACCGAGGCAGACTTTGTCTGCCTCGGTTGCAGCGCAGTGTAAGAACCGAAACAAAAAGTTTCGGTTCTTGCACTTTCATTTAAAAAAAAAAAATTTAATAGAAATGACAGAAAAAGTTTCGGTTCTTGTACAATTAAGAACCGAAATATTTTTTGTCATTTCTTTCTTGGTCAAACCGACTATATTTTGGGATTTAAATCTTAGCCCAACTATATTTTGTTACTTTTCATCTACAGGAGCATTATTCAAGTTCAAAATCCTGTTTGATTTTGGAAAAAATAAATCAAATAATTCTTAATTAAATAATATGGAAGATCGAAATTTGTTATTCAAAGCTAAAATTTGTAGTTTTATAAAAAGTTTGCGAGAGCCTTTTATTAAAACAGCAATTTGAAAAACAATACCAAAAAGACCCTTAATCAATGGTATTACACAAACTAACGGTAGAAGATATGGCCCGTACCCGGTTCGGATAGGTAGATTCATATCCATTATTAGGATATAAATTTTATTTTTATAGATCCATTGGATTCGGGTCCAATAAAACGGATACTGATCCGATATTGGATTTTCATCGAATTTATTGGATAGTTAATATTATTTGAGGTTCAAGTAAGTCCAAGTACATGATCATGTAAATTATTTAAAACAAAGTGAAACGTACAAGTATGAAAGTTGAATTTGGATTTTAATATAAATCTAATAGATCTAGATCTGGTACATTTAAACGGATCCAGACTAGGTCCAAATTGGATCCGATCCGAATCTGACCAATATCATTCCTAGCAACGGATCCAGACTTGGTCCAAACTGAATCTTGTCCGGATCCGGCACGTACCATTCCTAGCTAGGGATGGTAATGGGCCTGATCTGGATCTGATCTGAACCCATATTTCCATCATTTCAAGATTGACATAAATACCATCTACTTTTAACCAACGTTGAAATGATGAAAATATGAGTAAAAATCAGATTCAAATCCGGCCCTTGCCATCCTGATTATTGATAGAAGACCTCTCACTCCTGTAAGGAGCCGCCACTTCACTCTATGACGTGGTAAGTAAATTACAAAACAGTCCAAATCTTTAAGTATAAAGACCGGAAGAGCCGTTGCAAGTCAGTCTTGCAATTCCCTTCAAGTCTCGTCGTCTTCTTCTTCTTCTTCTTCAGTGATCGATACTCACTTTCCTTACTAAACACTGCCCCCTTCTCCATTTGCCTCTCATATTTATATCTATTTTATCGTATTTGTCAATGCTGGATCCTTAAGACTCCACAGACCTGCTTCGAATCTTTTTCAATGGAGCATCGATTTAGATCCCCTTTTTGTGTTTTCATCCTTGTGCTTTTTCTAGGATTTCCCCGTTTTCTTTCTGTTTCTGCTCTGAATCGAAGGCCTAAGAATGTTCAGGTTGCGCTTCAAGCTAAATGGGAAGGCACTCCAGTTTTATTAGAGGCCGGGTACTATCCAATTTCTTTTTTCCCCTCTTTGTTTGCCTTTTGGTGTTTTAATGTATTGAATTGGTTGTTTGCTTGCCACTTCCTCTTGATTGGCAATTTGCTCTGAAACCTATCTTAAAATGAAATAGGAACCTTATAATTTACATACGAATTCGTAATTTCGTTTTACTCTTGAAAAATGTATCAGAAATTGAGGATTTTAAATGACCAATAAGATTCTGTTGTTCACAGGATGTAAATTTTTCTTTGTGGTTTCGAATGAGATGTGCCTTAGTCTTTCGTCGTATGTAATTTGTAAAAGCATCTTACCTTGTAATTTTCTTATATGTTATGTCTATCATGGCATGAAAGCTTTATAGGTTCTATATCTGTAACCTCTAGATTTTGCCTATAACTTTTATAGGATATCTATTTATGCCATGTGTTCTCGGGCCTGTAACATATTGTGACGATGTTTGAACTTGAATGGTTACTGTTGACTTGGGCAGTTTAATCTTCAAACCATATGTGTATTTGCTTAGCTTTTTTAGTCAAGTTTTGTGTGCATTAAACGTGCTTGCCTTTGTTTCCTCAGTCTCTGGTAAACCTTTATTTTTTTATTTGTTCATGCTACTATTCTTCTTAATCAATTCAACTCAAAAGAATACTTTAGGATCTTAAGGTAATTGGGTGAGTGTGGCTATTTGGATCTATTATCTTTGTAAGCGTGATTCCACTCTTTATGTTGATAAGTGGAAAATTTTACTATTTAATTCATGTCATTGTAGTGTGGCAACCGAGTCTTGCATGAGAAGTTGCTCATCCTCTGATGTTGTCGTAACTTTTGTTGATTCTCTAAATAGGCACTTCTATATTATGTGTTTAATTGACCATTTTAATGTGTTATCTATCAAATTTATTTCCTTAAGCTTGTAATTACTCTCTACATTTAATTATAATTTTATTCTCTTTTCAATTTTATAGTGAATTACTGTCAAAAGAGTGGGGAGACCTTTATTGGAAGTTCATAGATGTCTGGATACAAGCTAGGAAGGATGAACCTGATTCCAATACAGCTAGAGGTTGCCTCAAAAGAATCTTGGAACATGGACATTCACTCTTAAGTAACCAACTGGCTTCACTTTTTGAGTTCTCTCTTATTCTTAGATCAGCATCCCCAAGATTGGTGCTCTATCGACAATTAGCAGAGGAATCTCTGTCTTCTTTTCCCATTTTTGATGATAGTATTTCAAGCAATGCTAGTGAAGGAGTTACAAAAGCAAGTGAGAAAAAGGAAATTAGAAAGTCAGAATCTTTGCGTATTGGTCTCAATCCTAATGCCCCTGGTGGGAAATGTTGTTGGGTGGACACTGGTGGTGCTTTGTTTTTCGATGTTCCAGAATTGCAATCATGGCTTGACAGTCCAACTAAACTGTTAGTATTTCTATTTCTCCCTTCATCTTTCACAAGCTTATTATTCCATACTTTTAACTTCTTAACTCATGCTAGTGTGTGCGACTTACCTTTGTTTTATTTTATTATTTCTTGGTTCCAGTGCAGAAGACTCATTTCAGCAACCTGAACTGTTTGATTTTGATCATGTACATTTTGACTCTCGTACAAAGACTGCAGTTGCTATTCTGTATGGAGCTCTTGGAACTGAATGTTTTAGAAAATTTCATGTTGCACTTGCTAAAGCTGCCAAAGAGGTAGTGTATAGTACTGCTTTTATTGTCCCTTTAATGATTTCATGTTTTTTTCGTTGAGCATGGATTTTTGACTGAATGGATCTGTTACATTGCTACTCATGTTATTTGAATGACATAGCATGGGAGTTCACCATGATTTTGAAGATCCTTTTAATTGTAGAAAATATTTATATGGAAATAGTTGTATCAGAAATTCATAAATACAAGAGTTCTTTTTTAAGCGTGAATCTTGCCATTTCATCCAACGTGCTCTCACAAGGGAGTCAATGTGAACTGCAATACATCAAGTTTGACTAAGGCATTTTATATTTTTCTTCAAGTACAGTGACATTTTAGGAGACATAAATTGTGCATTAATCAGAACTTGTTTTGATGGCTGATATACTAAATCAACATTTTGGTATCATCCTTTGATTCCTTAAAAAGATAGTAACTTTTCTGGTAATAAGATTATTGAAAATGAATATCAAGGTTGTTTTATATTTATTATTATTTGCATATAGTTTGATGGCTTTTCTTCTTAATGGACCTTGCAGTCTCTAAAAATTTGGATGCATGGCTATAGTTTCAAGGGACAATAAAACATGTGATGTCAAACAATATCTGCGTATCAAATTGCGTTTTCTGGACTTTTTCAAATGGATTCTTATGATTTGCTTTATTTTCTTTATCCCTACTGGCTTTAGCTTAAAAAATGTTTAACATCCTTTACCACGTAGTTTTGTTACCCTGCTACTTTGTCTTATCAAGCAGCTGTAGTTTTTGATTTTATAGATTTATTCTAGTTTCTCCCTTTAATAATAATTTTGTTACATCTTCTCTTCTAATGGCCAGTAGTAGTAGTAGATAATGTAACAACTTTTAGCTTTGAAACACATTACTTCTAGTATTGCCCCCTGTGGATATTAGAATCTACAAAGTAATTCCATATATACAGTTCAGGAATACTATATTTATGGCATCTTTTTTTCTGACATAACATTGCATTAATAATTTGGATAAATACTTACAGGGAATAGTAAAATATGTGGTTAGACCTGTTTTTCCCTCTGGGTGTGAAACAGAAATTGGCCACTGTGGTGCTGTTGGTGCCAAAGACTCCTTAAACTTGGGTGGATATGGTGTTGAACTTGCATTGAAGAATATGGAATATAAAGCTATGGATGACAGTGCAATTAAGAAAGGTTAGAATTCTGACTTTTGCTTTACCCTAATTTTTGTCCTGATTAGAGTTTAATCTTATGTAAGAGAGGGTTTGCTTGTTTTCATTATTGAACCTTGATTTGTTCTGTCTCTTTGCTCAATTTTTACTTTGGGCTGCACACCTTGAATTCTTTTATCAATGACAATAGTGTTTTACCATTTTTTTCTGAAGTGGCTTTTATAACTGTGAAAACATTGTAAAATTAATTGTTAACAACAATGTAGTCAAAGGCGCGCGGCGCACTGGGTGAGGAGGCTGGTGCCTCCTAGCCCTTTAGGCGGTGCATGTGACAAAGGCGTGCGCCTTTGTATGTGAGGCGCTAGGCGCAAGACGTATATAAGGCGCCAAAAGCGCATAATGGCAGTTAAGAAGTAGTTTTAGGGTTATTTTATTTATATTTTCACCTCTTAAAACTCTACTGCCTTTTTCCTATGTAGCTTTGAATTGGAAAGCCACAGAATTACTTTAGTTTTCTTATTTAGTATAGAATACTTTAGTTTTCCTATTTATTATACAATACTAAATGTTTATCAACTCTGTTTAGTACAGAATACTTTAGTTTTTTACGTTTAAAACTCTGCTTCTGCTTAGTCTGCTATAGTGCTATAAATAACCGCCGATTCTACCAATCAATTTTCAATTACCAATCTGCTTGCATAACCAATTCACCGCTGCCTCATCCTCAAGCCCTCAACTTGCTGATTTTCGACCCGAGTTGTCTGCTGTTGCTGCATCTAAAGAGTCCACAGATCAGTCAGTGATCAGTCACAATTCAACTTCATCATTGTGATCTTGATCTTGATGATTCTGATGATTGATAATTATGTTTTAGATTGATAGGAATTAATTTTATTAGTGAACTTTAAATTGATAGGAATTAGTTTTATTATTGATCTTTGAATTGATAGGAACTAGTTTTATCATTATGAACTTTGAATGTTCTTTTAAGTTAGGTGAAAAAAATTTTAATTTAATTTTTTTTAGTTCATGCGTCTAGTTTGCGCTTTTTGCGCTCCTTCGCCTTCGCCTCGCACCTAGGCAACAGGACCCCATTTCGCCTTGGGTGTGCTTAGCGCATTGACTACTATGGTTTTAATCCTAAGTACAGCTTATATTGGACTTATTTGCTTGATATTCACTCAACATTTATTAGGTACTAATCTTACAATTTTGTTTTTTTAGAAACCTGAAATCCTTACTCTGCTCAAGCCTCCTCCTTATTGTCACCTTTCACCTTGGTCTGTACTGAAATTTATGACCATAGGGGCACCTAAAGCCTTTGACAACATTCTTTTTTGTATGTTTGTTTAAAAAAATTCCTTAGTCTCTAATTCTTTCATAGTATTTGGCATGATTAGTTATTACTATATCATATGCTGTTTTGTTGTTTTTTCAGCTTCTTGCTTCCAGATAGGTTCTTCTCTCTATGCTTTTGTTTGTGTTTCTTGCATTAGGTTCTATATGGATTTCTTCATCTCTTTCTTTACTGAATCCTTAATTCTTTCCATTTGACTTCCACTGAAATATTTGAATTGGTTATGACCTTACAATTCTAGTTTGTCACAGATTTCTCATTCTCTTCCTTGCTTTGTATGACAGTAGCAAGAGCAGTGGTCCATGGCTATTATTTGTGTCTGAAAATGGCTATGGAAAGCGGGTTCCTCTCAGTAGATTTCGGCTTTCCCCTTTAAATAGAGTTGGTTTAATAGGTTACAAGGTAATTTAATTGTTATATCTCATACTTGAAATTGAATTATAAACTTAAGTTGATTTATTTCAGTGCTAATTATATAGATCTGCACCGTATTACTTTCAATGTTTCAGTTCTCTGCTGAGGACCGCTTGGCTGCAGTGTTTGTGGTTGGATTTTCATTGATTGGTATAAGTTTTGGTTAAGGACTACTGATAGTTTTTTAAAAGCATTAAGATATTTTCTGTCATTAAGAAAATCCTATAATATGCTAATGCCATACACAAACTGTTGTCCCTTGCAGAAGATGGTGAAAGTGATGAACAAGTGGTTCTAGTTAGCCAAAGTGGTACTGTGAACAGAATTAAAGTTCGGGACATCTCAACACAGTCCCGCTATGCAAGGTGAAAATAATTTGTTACGTTTTTTTCCTTTATTTTACTAACTAAAATTAAAATGACTTGTAGTTCGTCAATTTTTTATTCTTTCAAAATTTAAAGAATAAGTTCATGTGCGAGGGTTGCGTTTTATTTGTTACATGTCAAAATTAATGTCCCAATTTTTTCTCTTAGGACCAAACTTTTTACTTCAATTTCTGGTTTTCATTACCAATGCCAGTTTTTTAGCAAAAGAATAAAAAATTTGGTTATATTCTGCATAATCTAATATTTTTGTTCAGCATCAGTAAGTTGTTATATTAAATCCTACCTGATATGTTAGTTTCTGAGTTTGAGATCCTGAAAGTGGTTAGTTTATTACATGCTAGCAATGCCAAGATTATATCATTTGGCTACACTCGTTTTTCTTTCCCTTTATTCTGCTCTTTTTGGTAAACGGTTTTGTTTTCATTAGGAGACAAATGTTTGCGATGAAAATGCTATTTCTGTGGCTGTTTTTTTAATAACTGAGAATGTCTTGTCGTGGGACTAAAGACCTTTTTGCCCCTCTATGAGATGCAAAAAGGCTTCAAAATGGCCCCAAATAAGCATATTCATTGATATTAAGGTTACGGAATATGCTTATTAGAGGGTCATTTTGTGTACTTTTTGCATACGACGAGGCAAATTTTTTCCTAGTGTTTGAAATTCAGTTCAATTAGAAACATTTAATTTTTGTGGTACCTGGGGTTCGAACCCAGGATCACCAACTTCTTTCTCCACTTTGGGAGGAAGATGGGGCCACTAGATCAAGTCTAGTAGTTGTTTGAAATTCAGCCTATCTTTCCTAATCCTCAATTTCTCTATCCTACGTGTCTGCCACATGTCAAAAATTCAATGGGGGACAGGATAGTGGGAACAACAGATTTAAATCCAAAAAAGTTGAATTTGTCATTTATGAGCAACAAGTCAGCAGCATTACAGCTAACTGGTAATCTCATATGTTGTGTTTTATATAAACATCAGAGGCGTCATTCTGATGCGGCTCGAGCAAGCTGGAAAGATACAGTCAGCATCGTTGATAAGTGCAGCAGAGGGCGAACCCCAGGAACCGGGAGGCGAAGAAGAATTGCAGATAGCATCTGCAATTCCTTGACCACAAGTTGGAAGCTTTTCAAATGCGATCAATCTGGTCCCTCTGAAAGAAATCATCCATCTGGTAACGAATTACTGTTGTGTTAAAAAATTAAGTCGTTAGTTGACTGCTTCCCCAGCTCCAATTTTGTATTGAAATCAAATGATGCGGAGCTTCGGGATGCTACTATTTAATTTGATTGTTGTGAACAGTCAATCAATCTTGTTAATATAAACTTCATTTTGAAGCAGCTTGCTTGCTATTAAGTTTTAAGTTGTGTTCAAGGATAATTTGGTTTAATATTATACGTCAGTTATGCCAGCTTTTCTTTCATTGTGGTACTTTGACTTGTTATTGCAAGTCATGTCAAGATTCACTTTTTCTATAAACATCTATGGGTTGCAAAAGGAATCAGAAAATGATAGTGGAAATTAAATTCATTTATTCTATTTAGTTCATTACGTTTCATTGTACTATTCTTTATAAGGAAAGTAGCTCATTCGATTGTTTGTTGGGGAATAAAAACATCATATATAGGGAGTTGAATGAGATACTATATTTGGGGATTTCAATCTTCTGATGTAAAAGTAAATGATTGCGCGGGCAATAAATCCCCATTGGGTGCATTTATATAAGTTGGTTTAGTGCAAAGAGAGTTTATTGTGTAGCAAGTTAAAAGGTATTTTATGGACAGTAACTTAGCAAAACCAATATCTGTGGCTACTGATGTACGACTGGGAAAAAAAGTATGGGATTTCAGCTTCCAATTCACCAATCCCAACTACCTAAATAATCAAATCCCTGTTATAGTTATTGCTTATCAAATGTACCACCACAGTTTTATGACTATAATAACAAAACGCAACAATTTTTGCTGTTAATGTATGTATTACTTGTGCAAAGATTGTAATATAGAAAATTTATTAACCTGAAATGCCACCTAATTTATTGTTAGCATATCAGTGCAGGAAAAACCAACAGACGGGAAAATACAGAACTCACTTTACTTTCTAAAGTAAATCCATTTGAGATATAAATAAAATAGATTAAATGCATTACTAATGCCTGTGAATGAGGCACATTATAAGTTTGTGGATTTCAAGTCAAGGTGACATGTGAAATAGAACTTTATTTTGATGATGTGATAATAATTTAAAAAATAGATAATGTCTATTTATAAAATGAGAATGGTAAATTGTTTATTCCATTTCAAATTGTATTTATTATAAAAAATGTCTATTTGGTTGTCTACATCTAGACAATCAAATAGACATTGTCTACAATTTTGAGAGATGATACACAGTGTCACATCATATATAGAAGATGGGCTAGACAAGCTACTATAGATGCATTTTCAAATTAATTGTCTATTCTTTCCGACGTGTCAAGACAATTTGTGGAATAAACAAACTACTAAAGATGATCTAACAACCACAAACACCAATTAAATTAGCACCCTCGAACATATAAGAAATCCGAACTTTATTACTCCCTTCATCTCATTTTAATTGTCTTTTTAAAGTTTTGCCCTAGATTTTGTCTCATTGATTGAATTAACCTTTTGTATTTGTCTCATTGATTAGTTGATTAATAAATTCATATGGATAAAACTGAAAGAGAGATGAAACAAATCCTTTAAACATAGCAAAATAAATTTATTGTTATTAATATTGAGAAAATTAATAAAGAGATGATATGAAACCCATAATACAGGGAACACAATTAATTGTTATTAATAAGGGTGAAAATAGAAAAAAAAAGGAAAAAAATTCAACAAATGAAAATTAAAACGGGCTAGGATAAAAAAGTTAAAGAGACAGTTAAAATGAGATAGAGGGAGAAATAAGAAAGGGAATTTATAAAAAATGCTCTGTTTTGACAATTGTATTATGACCCAAGTATTAGGCCCTAACTTAAAAGGACAAAAAGGAACCAAAGGAGTGTTTCTCAAAATTTTTCTTTTTCAACTTTTAACTTAAAAGTATTTTTTAAGGAGATTTTAACTTATATGTCAGACAATAAAGTATTTCTGATAACTTTTTTTAAATTAAAAGTTGAAAATTAGATAAAAGTTAAAAGTAAGGTAAACTTACTTTTAAAAAAAGTCACATAAGTGACTTTTTAAATTTTTGAGAAACACCTTCTAAAATTACAAATCCTTACGTCCCTTTTCTCTTATTGTCTTCCTTGCCTTGTGTGTTCTCAACTTCATATTCTCTCTTTTCATTTGAAATTCCTTCAACCTTGTTAATCTCTCCATATCTCGCCATTTTCAATTGTATATCAAATTAATTTTAAGTTTCAAATTCGAATTAGCTTCATTATCTCCATTGTTGCTTTTGTGAGTTAAGGTACCATTATATAAACCCTAAGTTTACTTCTAATCGATTTCTTTCAGTGACATTAATCCGTTCTTTTCTTCACTGAGTTTCTATGGCATGATAAAGAAAGGTGTTTGAACGATGATTTGAGTTCGTTTGCCTTATCTTTGTCAACTTTCCTAAATGCCCCTAAGAAACTACCACATATGAGAAGCAGTAGCATTCCATATTGCGATAAATTGGCTTCATTATTCTTTCATGCACTTCCTTATGAGTATGTAGCCTTGTTTGAATCCCTTGATCTTTTAATAATCTAGTTTTAATCTAAAATGAACTAATATAGTAGTTAACTAGTAGGGAACTAGTATTTAGTTGGTTGAAGCTCCCGATTTATGATTAAACCGGTGTTTACCTATTTTAATCACTAAAATGAACATTTATAGTAGTTAACTGGTAGTAAACTAGTATTTAGCCTTGTTTGAATCCCCTTATCTTTTAATAATCTAGTTTAAATCTAAAATGAACTAATAGTAGGAATCTAGTATTTAGCTTTGTTGAAGTCCATGATCTTTTAATAAACTGGTTTAATTTATTTTTACTCCCTAAAATGAAGTAATCTATCTAGTAGTTAACGAGTAGGTATGTAGTATTTAGGTTGTTGAATCCCTTAATCCATTAAAAATCTAGTCTGAATCCAGTGTAATCATTAAATTGAACTAATCTAGTAGTTAATTGGTAAAATTCTAGTTTTTAAGTTGTTGAAGCCTCAAACTATTAAAATCTAGTATCTATCCATTATAATCACTAAAGTGCAATGGTCTAGTAGTTAACTGGTAGGAATCTGGTATTTAGTTTTGTTGAAGCTCATGATTTTTTAATAAGTTGATTTAATCTATTTTAATGATCGTAATCTAGTAGTTAACTAGTAGTGAACTAGTTTTTACATTGTTGAATCCCCTGACATTTTAATATATTGTTTTAAAGTTTTAGTAATCGCTATAGTTAACTAATCTAGTAGTTAACTGGCAGGAATTTAGTTTTTAGGTTGTTGAAACCTCAAACTTTTAAAAATCTAGTGTTTATGCATTGTAATCACTAAAATAAAATGGTCTAGTAGTTAATTGGTAGTGAACTAGTTTTTAGCTTGTTGAAGACTCAAAATATTAAACATCCAATATTATACATTGTAATTGGTTAAATGAACTTATCTGGTAGTCAACTAGTAGGAATCTAGTATTTATTCTTTTGATGCCTCAATTTTTTAAAAATCTAGTTTTATCCCTTGTAATTACTTAAATGAAACATTCTAGTAGTTAACTGGTAGTTATCTAGCATTTAAGTTTGTTGAAGCCTCAAACATTTAAAAATCTTATATTCATTTATTGTAATTATTAAAATGAATTTATCTGGTAGTTAACTGGTAGGAATCTAGTTTTCAGGTTGTTGAATTCTCAATCTTTTAAAAATCTAGTTTTTATCCATTGTCATTATTTTAATATACTAATCTAGTAGTTAACTGGTAGGAATCTAGTATTTAGGTTGTTCAGGCCTCAAATTGTTAAAAATGCAGTATTATTCTATCGTAATTGCTGGTTAATTAAGACAGTAATTGAACATGCAAAGTTGCAAGGCGGAATTTCAAAACTTAAAATTAACCCTAAATGATCTCATAAGTATGCAATGATTGATATAATCTAAGTTGAAACTTCCATATATGCATATAGGTTTATAAAACATATAATAAAAACCTCGCATCTAAGTTAAGGGTATTACAAGTTGGTGCGTGTCTTCCTTTGGTGCGACGCTCTCTTAGAACAGTACTCCCGTAGCACTAACCTCCAATCTAGGACAACCTCTATGATTGATCTACATGGATTGTCACCGACCAAAACCTTCGTTGAGGAAGAACCCATTGGTAGACTGTAATTGCTAGACCGCTCGAAGACCAACCCGAAAATATTAACTGAGAATGCGCTCTTCCAAATAGAAAGAGCATTCTAAAGAATTTCTGCGATGTTGGAGAAACTCGTGGGGGATCT
>CATIWQ010120050.1:0-22281 GCA_949673415.1 Euphorbia schlechtendalii | reverse complement strand
AAAGCCATCATCATTGAATGCGCGAGCTAATTCAAAATCCCATGCTCACAACTATATACTAGCGGCGAGGGCCCTCGTCGGCAAAAGGGAGCCTCGCTCGCGTGTCCGCGAGGGCGACAGAGGGCTTTCGCGGGAATTCCTGCGAGGGTCCCCTAACCCCCTCGCGGGGAGGCCCTGCGAGGGTAGGCTAGGACCCTCGCGGGAATCCCCGCGAGGGTTGCCTAACCCCCTCGCGGGAATCCCCGCGAGGGTTTCCTAACCCCCTCGCGAGGAGTCCCCGTGAGGGTTGCCTAACCCCGTCACGGGGAGGCCCCGCGAGGGTCGCTAGGGACCCTCGTGGGAATCCCCGCGAGGGTTGCCTAACCCCCTCGCGGGAATCCTCGCGAGGGTTGCCTAACCCTCTCGAGGGGAGGCCCCGCGAGGGTCGCAAGGGACTCTCGCGGGAATCCCCGCGAGGGTTGCTTAACCCCCTCGCGGGGAGGCCCTGCGAGGGTTGCCTAACCCCCTCGCAGGGAGGCCCTCGCGGGAATCCCCGCGAGGGTTGCCTAACCCACTCGCGGGGAGTGCTGGCTACCTCGCGCAGCTTTGCCCGAGGCTGCCATTCGCGAGGTTGTCTCGCGCAGCCTCGCGCGGGCTTCCTTGCGCAGCCTCGCGCGAGGCTGCTTCCGCGCGGGATTTTTTTTTATTTATATATATATATGTATATATATATTTTTATGTAGTGAAATAATTTAAAACGTCTGACGAGGATTCCCATATGAAGATCTTCGGATTTTCGAAAATCATGTTATTCGAGGATAAATTTCCTGAAAAGCCGTCATCATTGAACGCGCGAGCTGATTCAAAATCCCGTGCTCACAACTATATACGTGCAATTATCATCATTTTTCTATTTTGATAAGGGGTATTGACAACACCTATACTTTATGCGAACATGTTTTTGGTACCATTAATATATAGCTAAACTCTTTGAGAAAAAGTTATTAAACTTATTAGTAGAAAAGTGGTGAACATCACACACTTTGGGTCTTTACAGGACTACGTAAAGAACTGATAGACTGGGTCTATTCCGAAAATATAAGCAAAAGTCAAACTAGTTGGATGAATTATTAATTGGTTAGACCAAATAATAATTGTAGGAATTTTAAAGGAGAAATAAAATTGTGTATAGCAAAAGGGAATTTTCCTATTACGATTGGGCCCTGCAAACACAAGTTGTTCACGGGTGAGGCCTATGTGGCAGCATCACGATCGCTAGAAGTGTACTCATCAGTCGGTGACATGCACTAGCTAGGCTAGCACATATTTGTGGGCAACATAGGCCTGTAAGCTGGGCTTGTGGGATAGCCCACAAGTCCAGCTTATGGGATAAGGTAAGCCCGTTAGGGCTTGCGTTGTGCAGTAACGCACAGCCAGCAAAGCTTGGGGCTCCAAGTGAGTGACCCACATGTGGGATGGGGTTTTCCACATCCCACATTATTAAAAAGGGGAGAATTCACCTCCCCTTCCTTCTATTTATAAGCTTCATCCTCCTCCTTATTTCGTGCTTCAGGTCAGCCTTTCCTTCTGAGTTGTGACATCTTTTCTTCGTGAGTTTTTTGCGAGATCCTCCATGAGTTTCTTCGCTTTCACAAGAATTATTTCGACTGCTTATTCATATTTTTGAAGGATCCTTCTATGTTATATTTTTTGGTTGGTCTACGAGCGATTTAGTAGCTACTTACTAACTAACAAGTTCTTTCTCTACAAGAGGTTTTTTGTCGGTTTGGGTCCATGTGGATTAATCATAGAAGCTATTCTAGTTTAGAGGCTTATGCTAACTGAGTGTTGTCCAACTATTCTAAGGGAGTGCCACACCAAAGGGAAAGGCACGCATCAACTTGATTAAAATATGTTATGCATAACTTAGGTTTCAATTCTTATTATAGAAAATGATGTGATAACTAGATTAAGGTTTTGCTCAAACTTAGTCTACTTGATTATCTTATAAAATAAACAATTATTTACCACACATGTAAATGCTTTTAATTGAGGTTTGTCCAGTACTTCACTAGATTAAAAGAACAAACTCTTTCAATCATAATTGTATGTGGTACAACAAATCGAAGTGCCCGTGGTTATTTTGGCAAGGATTGGACTAGGCTACTCATTTACTTTAAGGAGGCCTCTCCTACCTTGAAATCTCCATCGGTATTAGGTTCAAGAGTACCCAAGGGACTTTTATGACTTAGTTGATTTCTAGTATGGGAACTAGATTCTGCATATGGTTTTATAATCATGGTTTAAGTTATTAAATTAAAACTTATAGACATAGATGCAAGAATTTAAACATGGACCTTGCTTGTTTTGCATTCTATGTTGAGTCTTGGCATATTGGAATGATTATAATGTACTAGTCTTGAGCATGTTCCCTTAGATTAATATTTCCAAATAGATCGAAATTATTATTATCATAATCATATCCATTGTATAAGTCCTAGACTAGTGCGAGACCAGCTACACCATAAAATTACTATAACAACATTAAAGCATTAAATTGTCTTCCCGTCATAAGTCATCATACGAACCTTATTAACGGATGTAAGGACATGTACAACATGCTTTCCTGTTGGATCGAAATATCTTAAATAACATAATAGAGGGGAACAATTACTTTGTTCTTTTTAGAGTTTATAAGTATCTTTTCCAATTTCCATTTTTAAATGCATGTTGAGTGTAGCTGTAAAAACTATAAACTACTCAGCTTCGCTAACTTATTTTATCTTCAATCTATACTGAGTACTTTATGTTGGTTAATTAAGATAGTAATTGAACATGCAAACTTGCAAGGTGGAATTTCACAAATTAAAATTAACCCTAAAGGATCTCCTAAGAATGCCATGATTGATATAATCTAAGTTAAAACGTTCCATTGATGCATATAGGTTTATAAAACTTATCAAATAAACCTAGCATCTAAGTTAAGGGCATTACCAGTTTATGCATGACTTCTTAGAACAGTATTCCCATAGCACTAGCATCTAATCTAGGACAACCTATATGATTGATCCACATGGATCTTCACCGACCAGAACCTTCGTTGAGGAAGAACCTATTGGTAGACAAAAGTTGTCAGACCACTCAAAGACTAACCTAAAAATATTAAGTGAGAAGGTTCTCTTCAAAATTGAACAAGCCTTCAAAAGAATTTTTGCAACATTGGAGAAACTCATGGAGGAGCCCGCAAAAATCTCGTGAAGAAAAGATGTCAAACTTAGAAGGAAGGCTAAGCTAAAGTGTTTGAAAAGGAGAATGGGGATAGATATATAGGGAGAAGGGGAGCTGAAAGATCCCCTTTTTTCCAATGTGGGATAGGGTTGGGTCATCTGCCCGAATCCCTTGGATCCACTAGTTAATCCGCCAACAGCCTACATAAGTGGGTTGTGTTGCATCTGCGCAAGGCAAGGGCTTATGGGCTTGCCTTTTCTCGCAAGATAGACCTTGCAGGCTACTAGCATGCCTACTCAGCTGGCCCGTGCAAGCACTTCCAAGGTAGCTCTTGCGAGCCTACTACTCGCTAGCGAACGCTAGTGGCCCGGGAGTAATTGTTGGTCACAAGGTAGCCACATAGGCCCCCACCCATGAATAACACATGTTTGCAGGGTCCACTCACAAGAGGGAAAATTCCCTTGCTACATTCCATGTAATTTTCCCCAAAATTCTCCTTTAAACCTTTTTAATCCTTTTAATTAATATTTGGTCCAAGCAATTAATAATTTATTCAATGATTTTGACATCCTCAATATTCTTGGTATAGACCTAGTTTATAATTTCTTTACTTAGTCCTGTAAAGACCCAAACTTTGTGACCATTTAGGATTCTAAAGTATAGAGCCACTAGAGGTTAACTTAAACTTGGCTTCACATCCAGGAACTTTTAGGCTCAGTGTTCCAAACTAATAGGGAACCTGATAACTCTAGACGATCAAATAAGTTTCTAGAAAAGGTGTATGATCCCCTAATACTCAAAACATCACATGCTTATAACTTGATCCGGATCGGTAATAGTAACCAATATAACTCCTTCCATCAGGTTAATTACCATCACTTAATTGAGTTCGGATTAAGTGTTAGCTCATGTAACAGCTTTAGCTATCCTAGAATTAGACTTGTTCACAAAGAACACCACTCATCATAATGTATCAAGATTGACTAGAAACTCATTTTATCAATCTTATACTCTAATAAGAGGTTTATAAGTGTGTCTCATCAACAAGACGCCTTAAGGTACATCTCCCATTATATCACTATATTAGGAGTGATGGATCCCATCTTTACTACTCGACTTACCAACAAATAATCATAACTATACTTGTAATCACCCGTATCATCCAGACCGCCAGGGTATGAATAAGTATAACCCAAAGTATAACAACTCCTACACAAGGTAACCAATATCTCAGCTCTAAGTATACTTGTACTGCTATTGCAATAAGACATAACACCAACACATGAATGTAGTTATTTCTGAGTGTTTGTCTTACATCGGTCTCCAATGTTTTACCCGAATACATTCATGTGTTAACTCGAGGTACCACCTTAATATCGTGAGATTGGCTGCATGGATTTAACCCAAGGAGTAAGCCTAGACATGCTAGTTTATCTACTTTATTGATGTCTAGTCTCAATGAAACTAGGACTAAGGATATTTAGACTATTCATAGTAATACGTGTTTTCAGTCTCACACCACAACACGTGCTATGAAGTAGTCACGGAGTTTGTCTTATCAATGTAAATATATAGTAACACATATATAAGATACCAGTGAGATACATAATATAAACAAACACTGATAAATAACAAGGATGCCTTTATCATTATTAATAATAATCTGAAACTATATGTACATTATAACTAATTAAGATATATCAACCTAATTGCCTCTAAGGCATACATCATGTCTAACAATCTCCCACTTGCACTAGAGCCAATTGCCCATGTGTTTCATGCCATACTCGTTAACATGCTGGTCATGCTTAACCTAAGCCAATGGCTTCATTAGCCCATCCTCCAGATTCTGATCCGTAGGGATGTATTCTAAGCTTATATCCTTTCTAGCTACTATCTCTTGAATGAGATGGTACTTTCTGAGTACATATCTGTTTCTCTAACGAGACCATGGATCCTTTGCCTGAGAAATAGCCCGTTGTTATCATAATAGACCAATATTGGATTTACAATGATGGACATCACACCAAGATCACGAATAAATCCCTTAAGCTAGATAGCTTGCTTAACTGCTTCGAAAGTAGCTATATACTCAGATTCAATGATTGAATTGGCAATCATATCTTGTTTGAAACTTTTCTAAAAAATTACCCCCTCCATTTAACATAAACACATATCTTGACTGGGATTTGTAATAATCCCTGTCAGACTGAAAACTCGATTCAATGTATTTAGTCATAGAGAGATCACCTTCTCCATTTACCAAAAACATATCCTTGACATCTGCTTATGACGCTCAATGCGTGTGAGACATCAAGCTGAGTGCATATCACATCATACATTATGGATCTTATCATTGAAGCATAGTGTATTCCATTCATGCGCAGTCTCTCCTCTTGTGTTCTTAGATACTCAAATTTAGAAAGATTAATCCCATGAGACATTGGGAGACCTTTCTTGATTGCTCAAGGTTAAATCTTGCCAAAATCTTATCTATGTATGTACTTTGCGAAAGACCTAGTACCCTTCTAGATCTATCTTGGTAGATCTTTATACCAAGTATAAAAGTTGCTTCTCCAAGGTCTTTCATGGAGAACTTCTTTGACAACCATGACTTCACTATCTGAAGAAAAGGAACATCATTTTCTATCAGTAATATGTCATTGACATATAATACTAGGAAAATGATCGCACTCCCACTAGCCTTCTGATATACACAAGGCTCATTAGCATTTGAGATAAAACTAATTTCTCTAATTATCTCGTCAAACCTAATATTCCAACTTCTTGATGCTTACTTAAGTTTTTAAATGAACTTTTACAATTTGCATACCATCGAGCCATCATGCGATGTGAAACCTTCAGGTTTTAACATATATAAATCCCTATCCAAGTTACCATTAAAGAACATTGCTTTCACATCCATCTACCATATCATATAATCATAATGAGCTACGATGACAAGGAGTATTCTGATAGACTTAAGCATGGCCACTAGTGAAAAGGTTTCTTCATATTCAATACCTTCTTTTTTACTATAACCTTTTGCATCTAGTATTACTTTATACGTAGTTACATTACCATCCATGTCATTTTTCTTCTTGAAACCCCACTTGCATCATATGGGCTTAATCCCACTTGGAGCATCAACCAAATTCCAAACTTGATTTTTGTACATGAAGTCCATCTCCGACTTCATGGCTGTGAACAATTTGTCAGACTCTAAGCCTTCCATTGCCTCCTTATAAGTCTTAGGCTCATCATCTTCCATAAGGAAGATATGTTTATCATTAGTGAAGAGAAAATCGTATCGCTCAGGAGCAATTGGAGCCTGACCTAACCTACATAATGTTGGTATTATAATAGGTCATTTCGTGCTTACACTTTCTTGTGTAACAGGTGTAAGAACAATCAATTGATTATCTGTTTGATCTTCTTATGTACCTAAATCAAGATTGCTCCCACTAGGTTTCACAAGTATATGCTCCTTCTCGAGGAATTGATCATTTCTAGAAACAAGTACCTTTTGTTCCTTGTTATCATAAAAGGTATAACCTATAGTCTCCTTAGGGTAACCTACAAATAGACACTTGTCAGACTTAACACCTAGCTTATTTAGAACTTGCCCTCTTTACATCAACAGGACATCCACAAACTCTCTGGTGAGAAAGAGCTGGTTTCCTACCATACTACAATTCGTAGGGTTTTTGATCAACTAATTTCGAGGGTACTCTATTGAGAATATAAACTACATTCTCAAGTGTATAACCTCAAAAGGATCTGCTATGTTCTGCATGGCTCATCATGGACTGAACCATATTGAGTAGGGTTTGATTTCTCTTTACTGATACTCCATTGTGTTGGGGTGTATAAGGAAGTGTCCATTGAGACAAAATACCATTATCCCTTAGACAATCCTGAAACTCTTGGCTTCAGGATACACCCCCTTGATCAGATCAAAGGGTCTTGATACTTTTCCCAAGCTGTTTCTCTACTTCCATTATGAATTCTTTGAATTTCTCAAAACTTTCAAACTTGTCCCTCATTAGGTACAGATAACCATATCGTGAGTAATCATTGATAACAGTTATGAAGTAGACGAAACCCTCATGTATCTTAACACTCATTAGACCACATACATCGAAATGTATTATTTCCAAAGTACTAGTGTCATGCTGACCCTTTCCTTTGAAAGGTTTCTTAATCATTTTTCCCTTTAAATAAGGTTCGCACGGCCCATAGGATTCCCATTCCCTTGGGCCCAAGTCACCACATTTGTGTAACTTAGTTAAGCGAGTCTCATTTATATGGCCTAGTCGACAATACCATAAGTATGAGGATTTCTCATTATCTAACTTCAATTTCTTAACAGTGTTTATATTTAGAATTTTAGTTTTAATATCTAGAACATAAATTCCATCAACACATATTCCATAAGCATAAAGAACAATATCGCGTCGAAATTTGATAATTATTATTAGAAAATAAAATCTCAAATCCATTTGTTTCTAAACACGCAACAGTAATAATATTTTTAGTGACAGCAGGAATATAATAGTAACTATTCAAAACTAAAACTAGGCCACTAGGAAAACAAAGGCTATATGTCCCTATAGTTGTTGCACCAACCAGTGCTCCATTTCCAACTCTTACGTCCATTTCTCTCTTTACAAGCCTTCTACTATTATACAACTCTTGCAAAGAAGTACATATATGAGTACCACAGCCAGTATCTAATACCCATGTAGACTCATAGGGAATTGTAAATAAACTCTCTAGTGTGAACATCCCTATAGAAAATTGAGCCATAACCTTCATCATTATAAAATGAGCTTATTTCAAGCGAAACATTTTCCCTCTTCAATTCCAACTTCTTCATTAGCTTTCTCTTGACTTTTAAACCTCAATGCTTCTTCAACTTAAGGTCCTCAACATTTACTTACTTCTTGAGTTTTTTTCTAAACTCAATTACATAAATCTCAAGCAAGTTCATGAGTTAGGTCAAGGTATAGTTGGGAGAATACTCCTTAAGCATGTTCTTGAAGGAATCATATTTACTAGGTAGTCCCTACAATACCATTTTCCTCAAAGACTAGTTAGTGTACTTAACTCTCAACTCCCTAAGTTTCTCAGAGTTGTCATATATGTATATAACCAACTCTACTACTAAGGTATCTCCCTGCAATTTACTATGGACTAGTTTATCTTCTAAACTTTCCACTAATATGAGATAATGAATCATGGTTGTGAGATCCAACCCTTTGTACTCACATGTGTACTTTGAGAGCATGTTGTCTAACATGAGCTTCGAAACAACCTCACAGTTTCCCTTATGCTCCTCACAGTCATTCATCTTACATGCAAAAGCATTCTTGCCAAGGTTTTGTAACTTGGATCAGTCAAAACATAATCCAGGTAGTAGTTCTGAAGAACTTCTCTAACAATCTCAAACCACTCACTGAAGTTATTAACATCATATTTTATGTCAATAAGAGGACCGATATTAATGCGAGTGTATTCATTAGTGATCATATTCAACATAGATATAAGATAAAAATTATCTAGACATCAGTATATTTACATGCATTTAATATAAGGTCCTTAATTAAATACATAATTCCTACTATTTTCTCGACATTCAAATAGCCCCTTCTATTAAATTTGGGAAATTTGGCCCAATAAATTTTCCTTAGTAGGTAGCATCCATAGCCACTCATCATGACCTCCACTATAGCAAGTTAAGCCATAACAAGGCAACTATAGTTAGAACTCATCCATTTGCATCCCATGCTATTGCTAATCCATTTGAGTTCTACTTCTTGAGACGTTCATACCCGATTGTACGACTCCTCAAATATGTCTCCAACCACTAACATGGACAACTAACCCATTTTGGTTAAGGCTTTAACCCCATCTAGTCTCATGACCAAACACATGTTAAGGGAAAGCATGTTGTACATGTCCACACATCCGATAATAAGGTTCGTACCACGACTTATGACGGGAAGACAATTTACGACCTTAATATTATTGAAGGGATTTTATAGGTGTAGTTGGTCTTGCCCAAGTCTAGGTCTTATACGATGGATATGATTATGTGATAATAATTTCGGGCTATTTTGAATTATTACTCAAAGGGAAAATGCTCAGGATTCGTACATCACAATCATTACATGATGCTAAGACTCCACATAGCATGCAAAACAAATGAGGTCCATGTTTAAGTTCTTACACCTATGTCTATAAGTTTTAATTTAACAACTTAAACCATGTTTGTATAACCATATGCGGAATTTATTTCCCATACTAGAAATCAACTAAGTCATAAAAGTCTCTTGGGTACACCTGAACCTAATACCGATGGTTATTTCCATGTAGGAGAGGCCCCCTTAAAGTGAATGAGCAGCCAAGTCCAATCCTTGCCAAAATTAACACAAGCACTTCGATTCGTTATACCACAGATAATCATGATTAAAAGATTTCATTCTTTAATTGAGTGAAGTACGGGACGACCCTCAATTTAAAGCATTTACACATGTGGTAAAACATTGCTAATTTATATGATAATCAACTAGACTAAGTTTAAGCAAAACCTTAATCTAGTTATCACATCATTTTGTATAATAGAAATTGAAACCTAAGTCATGAATAGCATAAGGCAGTCTCTGATACCAGTGCTTGTTAATTAAGATAGTAATTGAACATGAAAACTTGCAAGGTAGAATTTCAAAACTTAAAATTAACCCTAAAAGATCTCCTAAGCATGCAATTATTGATATAATCTAAGTTGAAATGTTCCATAGATGCATAAAGGTTTATAAAAATTATAAAAGAAAATTATCATCTAAGTTAAGGGCATTACCAGTTGATGTATGACTTCCTTTGGTGCGGCACTCCCTTAGAATAGTAGTCCCGTAGTAGTAGCCTCCAATCAAGGATAGCCTCTATGATTGATACAAATAGATCTACATAGACCAAAACCTCCATTGAGGAAGAACGCATTGGTGGACATCACCTACTATACCGCTCGAAGACCAATCTGAAAATATTAACTGAGAAGGCTCTCTTCAAAATTGAATAAGCCTTCAAAAGAATTCATGTGACATTGGAGAAACTTGTGGAGCACCTCACAAAATTCTCATAATGAAAAGATGCCAAATTCAGAAGGAAGGCTGAGTTGAAGTGTTTGAAAAGGAGAATGGGGGTAACTATATATAGGGAAAAGGGGAGTTGAAAGCTCCTCATTTTCCAATATGGGATAGGGAAAACTCTATCCCCCATACGGGTCTGCGGGTTGACTTGCTCATAGCCCGTATACGCGGGCTGTGTTGCAGCCACGCAACGTAAGCCTCTGCGGGCTTGCCTTGTCCCACAAGTTGGGCCTTGTGGGCTATCTTGCGAGCCCGCGTAGCTAGCCCGAGCAAGCACTTCCAAGGCAGCGTGGGAGCTTGCTACATGCTGGCCTAGTGCAAGCGCATGGTAGTGGCCTACTGCAAGTGCATGGTAGTGGCCTGTGAGCAATTTTTTTGGACGGGGCAGTTGTGTAGGCCCCCAACTGCTAACAACCCGTATTCGAGAGGCCCACTCGCAATAGGAAAAATTCCCTTGCTACGCTCCATGCAATATTTTCCAAAATTCTACTTTAAACCTTTTTAATTCTTTTATAATTATTTGGTCCAACCAATTAATAATTTATCCAACGATTTCGACATCCTCAATATTATAAGTATAGACCTAGTCTGTAAGTTTTTTACTTAGTCCGGTAAAGAGCCAAAGTGTGTGACCTCATAGGATCCCGAAGTATTGAGCCACTAGAGGTTGACCTAATCTTAGCTTCCCATCTGGGAACCTTTAGGCTTAGTGTTCCAGACTGATATAGAACCCGTTAATGCTAGATGACCATCTATGCTTTCTAGTAAAGGTGTATGATCCCCGGATACATAAAATGTCACGTGGTTGTGACTTGATCTAGTTTTGTAATAGTAATCAATACAATACACTCCTTCCATCAGGTTAAGTACCATCCAATTTATTAAGCTCGGATGAAGTGTCAACTCTTGTAATAGTGCTGGTTAATCAAGATAGTAATTGAACATGCAAATGTGGTAAGGTAGAATTTTAAAACATAAAATTAACCTAAGGATCTCCTAAGCATGCCATGATTGATATAATCTAGGTTAAAATGTTTCATAGATGCTTTTATGTTTATAAAGCTTATGAAAGAAACCCAGCAACTAAGTTTAGAGCATTACCAGTTGATGTGAGTTTTCTCTCTTTTTGGTGATGGTGTTCCCTTATAGCAATTTGGTAGAACTTCATTAGCATAAGATTCCAAACTAGGAGTGCCTCTACGATTGAGGAAGAAGACGTTAGTAAATAGTAGCTGCTAGACCACTCCAAAACCAACCTGAAAATAAACCGAGAAGGCTCACTTTAAAAAGAGCCTTCAAAAGAATTCTTTATTTATTTAGAGAAACTCATGGAGGATCTCATACAACGGACAAAGAGAGAGATGTTGAACTTAGAGAGAAAAGCTGAGTTGAAGTGTGTGTGTGTGTAGAGAATAATGAGAGGGTAGGCCTATATATAGGGAAAAAGGGTGAGTGTTAGATTCCCCCTCTAACACTAGGTAGGGCGGGAATATTCCCGTCCCACCATGTAGGATTGCCTTACTACCGCGAGCTTAGGATTGCAACCCGCGAGGGGTAGCCGCGCAAGCCCCATGTTCGTTTAGGGCCCACTCGCAATAGGAAAAACTCCCTTGCTCTGCTTTGTGTAATTTTTCCCTATTATCTCTTTATTCTCTTTAATTATAAATTCATTCTAACCAATTAATAATTGTTTTAACAAATTCGACAACTTATATTTTTAGCGTAAACCCAGTATATAGGTTCTTTACTTAGTCTGATAAAGACACAAAGTTATGACCTCATAGGATCTTGTTGGTCCTTATATAACTTATAAACAACAGTAGAGGAGGGGTGAATAATTTACTTGGTTACTTTTTGGATATATAAAAATAGTGTAACCAAATTTTGTTTTTAGATGCGTCCAGAGTGAAGCTATGCTGAGCTTGTCTAAAAACTTATAAACTACTCAGCTTTCCTGGTGCAATTTATCTTCAATCACTTGTTGAGCACTATACTTAGCAATGACTGGTTTTTCAAGCAAAAACGATAAAGATAAAAAAGTATGATGTATGAGATGAACGTGATAAAAGCTAATGCGAAAGTTTGGACTTCAACACCTGGTTTTATCCTAGTTCATCCCCGAGCCTACCTCCATTCATCGCATGCCTTCTTCGAGCTTAAATCAACTAATGTTCATTCCTTACTTAGGTGGAGTAGCCTTTACAGCGGGTAGACACAATTACAAAAAGAACCTTTCTTTCTAACTACTGCTCAACTCAGTTTGGGTACCCTTCCCAAACTAACACTTGGATTTGTATAAAAAGATTGTGAACTGAATTCAACTTATAAACTGTTGAATTCTTACAATGTTAAATCTAAGAGTGATTCTCTCTATTACAAAAAGATTAGGACAATGGTTGTTTGGTGATTGCTTGAATTTGGAATTTCTTGAAGCTGGGAGTATTTGTGCAAAGTTTCAGCTCTTAAAGAAATTCATGGTGATTCACCAAGTTTGAACGTCTGTTTCAATCTTCTATTTATACTTGAAGCTTTGAGAAGTAGCCATTGTAAACATATCATCCTTGCAGTTTTTCAATTTCTCTTCTCTTCACATCTTTTGAATCTTTCCATTAGAGACAGATTCTAGGATGTTTAGAGATAGAAATTTCTAACACTGAGGCATGATAAAATTCCTTTGATAAAATCTCATTTATCTTTAAGCAAATCGATCTGTTAGAGAGGCGCGCAAATTGCAACATGGAATCATAAGATTGGTTGACATTAATGATGCTTGCAAAGTCATGTGGAGACACTGAGAAATAGCACATAACAGAGAATTCCTTTTGCCTTGGAATTTAGTGAGTAATCTCCAACATTTTGTACTGACACCTTTTGTCTTGTGAGGACCACTAGAAATCTTATTTAATTTCAATGCTTTTTATCCTGAAAAGCATCTAAAGAATATTCCGTTTCTCACAGAAAACATTAGCATCACAAGTGTTATTTATATCTTTAAGTGTCAAACAATATAGCTTTTAATTACTAAAAGCTAACTCAGCACAACTGAGTTTATATCCTTTTAAACTATGTAGTACTCAACATAGACTCGGCTTTTCCTACTCTAAGCCATAACTTAAGTAATTACTCAGTAAATTGAGTTATTTTTCCTTAAACAAACTCAAGTCAATTTCATTAATTAATAGTATACTTAATACTCAATTAATTTCACTATCCTAGTCAATTTGGTATTTCCAAAACATTTAAGTATTGTGAAGTACTATTAACTTGGGTTCAACAATCTCCCCCATTTTGGAAAGATATCAAACTAGGTATTAGAAGCGATTTATTGAATAAGATAGTTTAAAGTGACATGAATACCTGGAAAGTGATGTAAGACTCCCTCATGTTGAGTGACTTCCCTTACTCAGCTTGAACTCCCCCATACTGAGTGAGTCTTCTTCAAGCAGCTCAGCTCCCCCATAATTAGAGAATTTTTCTTCACTTTGGGACTTTGTCTTACTTCATCTATTCTTTAAGGTTGGTCTCTTTGTATGAATTCCTGGATTATGTATTCAACTAATAGTAAAAACATACATACAACATAATATTTAAAGTTAATAAGATCTTAACTTGGAAGGATAGAACTTGTAATTTCATTCATAAATAAGATTACTTAGTCAGAACATAAATTATGTTTTGAATTAATATTTCATGCTAAATCCTATTTCAAGAGCTATCTACTACTAAGTACATGGCTAGTTTTATAGCTTTTAGAAAGGGAGGATCCAGTCTTATCTTGATTTAACTTTGGAGGTTGTTGCTGAGGTTGTTGATGATGCGGAGTAGAAGGAAAATATAGAGGTCACCTAGGAAGAGATCCCTTAATGAGATTTACCATTCTAAGAGCATCTTCAGCTACCTTCTCCCCCTTTGATATCTGACCCTTCATAATTTGTTCAAGGAAGACAATAAAGGCATCAAGGGTAGCTTGGAGGTCCTCTTGCTGGCCAATTATCTACAAGGATATCTCTTGCTCCAACTGCTGCTTATCTTTTTGAAGTTAAGAACTCCTGATCATTAAGCTCGTAGAGAAGGAGATGGTGATATCTAGAAAGGTGCGCTTCTGATCAAATCCTTAGCATGCGAACAGTTGAAAGCATTGTAGAAGAGCTCTGAAATCTACTATAGAGAGTGTGATCTACAGTTGAGCCTCCATGTCAAGGATCTTAGGTCTAATTAATGAAATACACCGAGCTGTGTAATCAATATCCTTAGCGTCTAATTCACCAGTTCTGACCAGTGTCCCAAAAACATTCTACAAATCTTCCACCTTGGTCTTGATGAGATTCATCTTGTGAATAGTTATACCAGTCTCTGGACAAAGTGATTTTCTAGGTGGAAGGCTTGGAGTTGGCATCTCAGGAAAGATCTTGCCCATAGCAGTAATCAGGAACTTTTGAGAAGTTGAGATCTTTACATTTGTGTTCTCATTAACTTCTCTGCTTACATTGTCTATCTTGGAATGGAGAGAATCGAAATTTAGCACATGCTTCTTGTCCACCTTGGATGATATGTCAATCAGCAGCTTCACCATTTGATCTTGTTTTTTATCATGATTAATCAAGAACTTGACATGGTCTCCAAAACCCTCGCCATGCTGTGGCTAATACCCTTGGTAGTCTCTACTTCCTTTATTTTTGCTTGTTCCTCACTGAATTTATGGAGTTGTGTCACTTAAGTTTCCATATCAAAGCTCAAGGAACTCAGCTGCTCAGCAGCAGCATCTACGCTACTCTTTATCTTGCCTGTGACTGCATTAGCAAGTGTAGTAGATGTGGGGATAGATGTAAATGCTACCCCAAGCTAGGCTGCAAACTCCGATAATCTGGTTAAGATCAAGGCCATCTTGTCAACCAAACTCTTGGTGCTTTCTTTTGCCAAGTGATTTCAAATTATAAAAAAACTACCCTAAATCTTCTCTAACTCCTCGAAATAGAGAGATCAATAGGCAAGCTTGTATGCTCTTCGAACTCAGGCAGCTTAGCCTTGGGTTTGGAAGATAAGCCCATCAACTCTTGAGTCAATAGTAAATTGATTACTGCTCCATCCAACTGAGCATTAGTTTTGAGAGAAGGGAATTTCTTCCTTGATAACTCTCTAATCTAATCTAAGATGGATGCATCAGCCATGTCCTCTTGGATTGGCTTACTGCTGGGCTCAGCTACTTCATTGGATGTAAAATTTACCTCAGTACCAAAGGGGTTAGAGGGGTAGAGGATGGGTTTGTAGATAGGGTAGGTTTACAAGTTTGTACATTTGAAGAAGTAGAATGAATGGTTTTAGACTTTTTAAGAGAAATGGAAGGTATGATATTTGTATAAATTTGCATTTTTGTTTATGTGTGGAGAAGAGAAGAAGGGGATGTTTGAGTATTATTTATTGGAGAGGATTGAGGAGAGAAGGTTTCTTAGCTTTTGGTGGGAGAAGAGATGTTTACTGGGGAGTTTATGTTATTCACAGGAGAGGAAGGTATAATGATAGGGGAATTTACAAAGTTAAGAGGGGGAGGATTTATAGAAGAAGGTTTATCAATTTCTATAGGGGTAGGAACTAAGGTATTTACAGGAGATTGGTTGAGGATTTATAGAAGAAGTAGGGGAATGATTTTTAGGAACCTCTTGGTTAGCTGTTTGACCCAAGGATGGGTCAGCTTGAGGTTTCTCAAACTAAGTAGAGGTTTCCTCAGCTTGAGTAAAGGTTGGAGTTGGGATGTTGTGATCAGGAAGATCAAACTCTTCCTGATTAAGAAGAAGGGTTTCTCCAACATCCTCATCGCTGCTCACCACTTGAACATTCTTCTACAAGGGTTGGTTGGTGGCAGATCGCTTGCGTTAAGTTCCCTTTGCTTTGGTAATTGCTTCATTAATCTTAGTCGTAGCTCCAGAACTTGTCATGTCCTCATCCTTAGACTTCTTGGGATCCCCTTGCTCCTTCGATTCTTTAGTAATAATCAATTTGCACTTTCTTTGGCACAAAGTTTCCTCAGCCTTAATCATGTCCTTCTTTTCCTCAACCTGCTGCTCAGCTTGCAGCTTTGCCTTTGTTTCTCTTTGAGTGCGTGCTTTATCTTTCATTTGCCTCCTTTGTCTTTGGGGCTGAGTAGGGACTTCACCAGATTTTAGCTTGGCTAGGCTCTTCTTACGGGCTTTAGAAGAGGCAGCCTTGGGTTTGGGAGAGGAAGCGATGGTGGTGAGTTACTCCAAGATACTGGAGATTAGCATATTGTCGCTTCTATCCTCGCTTCCTTCAAAGTCAACCATAAATCCATCTTCTTCCTCCTTAGGGATGTCCACATATACTACTATCATTATGCATTGTAGCTTTTCACTTTTCTTGTGCTTTATTGTACTTAGTATGTACCTAATCGTGGTATAGCTTGGTGAAGTGATTAAGGTCAAACTTCTTCTTCATCAGTAGCACTATATCACTAAACTCCCCCAAAAACTATGCAATGTCAATCTTCACTGCCTCATCAATTTAGTGATGAGGTAACCATAGTAATAGATGGTAGTCAGCTTTGTTAAGTGGTGAAGAATCACCACAGGCAAATTGAGTCTCTTACCCTCTACCATAAGGTAGACCACACACCTTTCGAAGTAGGTGCAGCTTGACATTGATCCAGTTTTGGTAGCAACATCTTCACCACAAGCTCGTGGCTTTCTCTTGCAGTCCACCTCATTCTAGACACCACTATTTCTCCAGAGACAAAGTTGGAGGGGAGCTCCCAATTTTCAGGGATGACCACCATATCCTCATCACTAGTCTTGCAGATCTAAGTGCCTTAGCGAGGTATATTGAAAATGCTCCCAATCAACCGTGAGCAAATCAGGGTTGATTTCCTCCAAACTCCAACAATAAGACATCGTTGAGACCTTGAACAGCGTAAAGGTGAGAGTAGAATGCCCTAATCAACCCAACGATTGCAGGTCCTTCCATTTGCATAAAGGAACTTAAGCTTTGCTACTTGATGATCCTATGCATGGTATGATCCTCAGAAGGCTCTCATAATTGACCCCATAGACAGGACCAAACTCTAAATTGTTAGCCTAGTCAACCTTTGTGAATAGGGTTCCAACTAGCTTCTTCATCTTTCCTTCAACGTTGATAATGAGCTTCTTGACGGTTGTGGTGTTGAGTCTGAATGTGGTTCTTGTTATCGCCATTTGAGAAAGGTAAACAAAATTTTTGAGAGAAATGAAATTATGGTTCTTATGCTCTAAGTTGATTTGAATTAGCAAAATCAATTAACCTCTCTCTTCATCTCCTTCAACTTTTATATAACTCTTAAGATGGCTATGATACATGGGGCTTTCTTAGCTCAAGATGAGAAATAACGCTGAGATTAACACTTGATTAACCACCTTAGCAAAATGGTGTGTTTAGCATAAGATGGTTCCAATTCAAAAGCACATCTTTTTGAAAATGTGGGTTTTGATTTTAACCACAAAACTAAATCTCACTCTGTTACTTTAAATTTTAGACGGCATTAAACACGTGTCATCTCCTAGTTGAAATAAGGCTTGATCGTCAACACTTAGCTAAATTTTTTAGGTCTTCATTTTTCTTCTTCATTATAGGAGGTTCGCCATTACCAATAAGCTGCCTCAAGATATTGAATTGTTTCTTTAGCAATGGTTTGGTGAATATGTTAGCACGTTGTTCTTCTGAAGGAACATACTCCAGCTTGACATCTCCCCTTAGCACATGATCTTGAATGAAGTGATGTTTGATGTTGACATGCTCCATCCTTCCATGCTTAATAGGATTCTTGGAAAAGTCAGTAGCACTCTTGTTATCACACATAACTTTGAGACACTTTAACTTTATAACATTATCTTCCAGTTGCTGCTTGATCCATAGCAATTGTGCTACGCAACTTCCTGCCAGCATGTACTCAGCTTCAGCTTTACTCAACGTAACAGAAGTTTACTTCTTGTTGTACCATGAGATTAAGCATTCTCCAAGGAAATGGCATCCTCATGTGGTGCTTTTCTTGTCTAGCTTATCTCTTCCATAATTAGCATATGTGAATCCTCTTAGAGTGAAATTCTAGCTACTGGGATACCACAAACCTGCTTCAATACAACCTTGCAAGTACCTGACAATTCTCTTCACAGTTGCTAAATGAGATGCTCTGGGATCAGCTTGATAACGAGAATAGTAGAACATAGTATACTATATGTCTAGCCTACTAGCTGTAACATAAAGAAGAGAACCGATGATTCCTCTATAGAACTTGTTATCTACAAGTTTTCTAGCTTCATCTTTACTTAAGATAGTATCAGTGGCCATGGGAGTGGACATTGGCTTTGAATGCTCTAGTTAAACTTTTTCAGGACTTCTTTAGCATACTTCCCTTGATTGATAAAGATACCATCTTCAATCTGCTTAATTTGAAAACTAAGGAAAAATTTGAGCTCTCCCATCATAGACATTTCACACTCGCTTTTCATCTGCTTGCTTAATTCCTTGCACAGCTTCTCATCAATTGCTCTAAATATGATATCCTCAACATATATTTGGACGAGCAACACATCTTCTTTTCTTCACTAGATAAACAGAGTTATATCTTCTTTCCCTCTTTCACAGCCTTTACTAATTAAGAAATTAGTCAGCCTCTCATACCAAGTTCTTCGAGCGTACTTCAATTTGTAGAGAGCTTTCTTCAGTTTGAAGACATGCTCAGAATTCTTTGGATCTTCAAAGTCTGGAGGCTAGTGAACATAGACTTCTTCTTGAACGAATTCATTCAAGAATGCACTCTTGACATCCATTTGAAATAATTTGAAGTTCATATGACATGTGAAAGTACAAAGGATTCGAATAGCTTCAAGATGGGCTACAGGAGCATAAGTCTCATCAAAATCTATGCTTTCTTGCTGATTGTAGCCTTTCACAACAAGCCTAGCTTTATTCTTGACAATAGAGCCATCTTCATCTAGCTTGTTCTTGAAAACCAATTTAGTTCTGATAATGGATTTCCCTTTAAGCTTAGGAACTAGATCCCAAACATCATTGCGCTTGAATTGATCCAGCTCCTCTTGCATTGCCATCATCCAATAATCATTTCCTTCTCCATCTTCAAACTTCTTGGGTTTAATCAATGTGATGAAAGTTGGATGACTCATCATCCTACTAAGCTGACTTCGCATCATCACCGAATTATGAACATCATCAACAATGTTGTTTAGTAGATGGTTACGATGCATCCTAATCTCCCTTCGTAGACTTGGATCAACTACTGGAGGATTGAAAATGGGTTGGTGAGGCGGAGGTTGATCTTCGCCATTGTTGAAGTTGATAGAAAGATCCTCATCTTCTTTGACCTCTTCAGCTTCAGGTTCTTGTACTGGGTTGGGCACCACTGAGCGTGGCAAACTGAGTGGATTTGCTTGCTGGGTTACTCCTTTAACTTCATCAGATAGACGTCTATATGCATTATTAGTTTCATTAAAATCTACATGCATAGACACCTCTAATAGGTCAGTTCTTTTGACATATATTTTATATGCCCTACTGTTAGTTGAACATCCCAAAAAGATACTTTCATCAGACTTAGGATCAAACTTACATAATTCCCCCTTGGTGTTAAGAATAAAGCACCTACAACCAAATGATTTAAGATGATCACTCTTAGGCTTGCGCCCTCGCCAAGGTTCATAGGGAGTCTATTCCAGAATTAGGCAAATTAAAACCCAATTTAAGATATAACAAGTTGTGTTAACAACGTCTCCCCAAAAGTACTTTGGTAGATTATTATCACTCAGCATGGATCGAGCCATTTTAACTATGGTTCTGTTCTTCCTTTCTACAATCCCATTTTATTGGGGTGTATATGGAGAAGAGAAGTTGTGGTCAATACCATGCGCTAAACAGAATTCTTCAAAATGAAAATTCTCGAATTCACATTCATGATCACTTTGGATTCTACTGGTTATAGTTCTTATTTTGTTCATTTTCTGATTAGTAAGCTTGACAAAAGATTCATATGTTTCATCTTTGCTACTCAACAAGACTACCCAAGTGAATCTCGTGAAGTCATCCACAACCACCAACAAGAATCTCTTACCACCCATGACCATAGGCTGAACTGGGCCAAAAAGATCAAGGTGGAGGAGCTCCAACGATCGCTTAATTATTACGTGATTAATTGACCTAAATGATTTCTTAATCTACTTACCTAGTTGGCAAGCTGACCACAGTTTCATTTTCAAAGCTAATGATGGGTAACCCCACAACTAATTGCTTTTTGGCCAGTTTGGATAGAATGTTCATATTTATATGACCCAACCTTCTATGCGAAAGACATGAATTATCCTCCTTAGATAAAAGACACACATTAGTGGAGCCAAGGGATAAATCAATCATATACACATCATTGATTCTAGGAGGAAAGAGAAAAGTGGAATCAATTTTACAGTCAATAATTGAGCAACCTGCTAAGTCGAATGTAACCTTCTTTCCTTTGTCACAAAGCTAGGCTATAATAAATAAGTTAAACTTGAGTCCTTTAACCAGAGAAACCTCTTCGACTGAAGGAGAAACACCAATAGTGCCACAGCCCACAATCTTTCAATTTTTGTTATCTCTGAAATTGACACTTCCATTTCTTTTGCACTCCAATGATATGAATTGGCTTCTATCTCTTGCTATATGCCTTGATCATTCACTATCCACATACCACATTCTAGAGTCATTGGCGGATCTAAGTGATAAGTGTATAATTACACTTATTATAAATATAATTTTACACACTAAACACTATAATTTTAGTCATTTTTATACTTCATATAAAATATTTCACATGGTATGTAGTTGTTTTTGTTGCAAATGCAGATACTAGGTAAATCTTGGGAGTAAAATTATCAAAAGTGGAATTCTATGTAAAAAGAGTGAAAAAGGTGCGAAAAGATGCATGGAACTTAAAGATTTTGCTCAGGATCGAAGCTGTCGAAGATCGCTGAAGTTATAAGAAGAATTCTAAAGAAAAACATAATTCACGGTTGTGATAAAAATTCATGGTCGTGACTTGATACACTTCAAAAATAGAAAATTGTCAAACAAAGATTCACGATCACGACTTGTATATCACGGTCGTGACTTGAACGGTTTTTTGGTCAAATCTTCTTAACTACCAATCGCTAGATAAGAATGATAAATCGCCATCAACTACCAATGAAAAGACACTTATCAGAAGTCAACCAATCATGAATAGATACCTATCCATTGTGGATAAGATTAAAGCTTCTCAACAAATCACAATGAAGTGATACAATCTTTCGCTAATGGATACAACTCTTCGTTTTGATAGATGGAAACCTTCGAATTCTATAAATAGAGCTCCAAACCTTACAAATTTCATGCATGGTATGGTATTGGAATTAGAAAAAGTTAGAGATATAGTGTGCGTAGATAGAGAGTGAAATTATTTAGGCTTTGATACGTTCATAAGTGTTAGCGAGAAAATTTTTAAGTGATTCGAATCCTTGTTTCGATCACTACATTTGTCTACATATTCGAGCGATTGTTGTATAAGTGTACTTGCAAATCACTTATCAATAAAAGTTTTCATTCTTCAATATTCGTTTGTTCGATATTCACAAAGAATAGCATCCTAGTGGAGGTTCTGTACGGGCTGAGACCAAATTCAAAGCAGACGCATGAATTGTGGGAATTGATGACTCCCATTAAAGAGTGGATACGGTTTGATCAACTTTAGCTTTCACTTGTATACCTTACAACTTTTTTTGCTTCCTATTTATACTTTCTATTTCAAAGTTTATGATATGTCTATGTGTCATAATGTGTATTTCATGTCGAGTCTTTTATATTAATCAAGTTATATGCCTTTAAGTTAACTTTAAGAGTAGTTTTGGAGTTAACG
>CATIWQ010120017.1:0-26609 GCA_949673415.1 Euphorbia schlechtendalii | reverse complement strand
TTTACTCCCAAGATTTACCTAGTTTCTGCATTTGCATAAAAAACAACTACATACCACGTGAAATCTTTTATATGAAGTATAAAATGAAACAAAACCATATCGTTTTATGATTGAAAATGTCATGATAATAAGTGTAATTATACACTTATCAATAATGAATGAAATAGGAACTAAAATCAGTAGAATCCAAAGTGATCATGGACGTAAATTTAAGAATTTTCATTTCAAAGAATTCTGCTCAATATATGGTATTGACCACAACTTTTCTACTCCTTATGCTCCTCAACAAAATGGGGTTATAGAAAGGAAGAATAGAATCATAGTTGAGATTGCTCGATCCATGTTGAGTGATAACAAACTACCAAAGTACTTTTGTGGAGAAGTTGTTAACACAACTTGTTATATCTTGAATTGGGTTTTAATTCGTCCAATCCTTGAGAAAATTGCTAGTTAATCAACATAGTAATTGAACATGCAAACATTGCAAGGTAGAATTCTAAAAAGTTAAAACTAACCTAAGGATCTCCTAAGCATGCCATGATTGATATAATATAGATTAAAACATTCCATAGATGCTTTTAGGTTTATAAAGCTTATAAAAGAAACCTAGTATCTAAGTTTAGAGAATTACCAGTTGATGCGTGCTTTCTCTCTTTTGGTGACAGTGTTCCCCTAGAGCAATTAAGCAGAACTTCACTTGCACGAGCTTCTAAACTAGGAGAGTCTTTATGATTGATCCACATGGATCTTCACCGACCAAAACCTCATTGAGGAAAAACCCGTTAGTAAACAACAAAAGGCTGACCCAAAAATAAACTGAGAAGGCTCACTTTAGAAAAAGCCATCAAAAGAATTATTCGTTTGTTTGGGGAAACTCATGGAGGATCTCGCACAACAAACAAAGAGAGAGATGACGAACTCAATGAAAAAAGCTAAGCTGAAGAGTATTTATGTGTTGAATAAAGAGGAATTGGAGGCCTATATATAGGAAAAAGGGGGAGTTTTAGACTCCCCCTAAAACACTATGTGGGATGGGAATATTCCCATCCCACATCCAGGTTGGCCGCACGTTCGCCACTTTTCTACTGATAGTATAAAAGTTCTAAATAGGAACAGGTGTTGTCAGTACCGCTTATCAAATAGAAAAATTATGATAACTGCAAGTATACAGGTGCGATTTAGTTTTAAAAGATATCAATCACACAGGGAAGGAATTCGGTTCTAAGGATCAATTAGAGTTATGGAACAAAAGAAAATAAAATAAGTTGAAGGTTTTAAATGGTAGACTGATGAATGGATAGATGCATGAACAAATTAGAGAAGATGCAAAGTATATAGATATTCCCTAAGAACAAGTATAGTGGAGTAAAATATGCAAAATAATCAAGAATGTTTTATGCACTAGATAACTTCAACAAACTTGGTTCCAGAAGCCTAAATATCCTATAATTCATTGCAGAGCAACACATGAAATGACATTTCTAAGTAAACGAATTATGACACTTATAAAAACCTGGACAACAATAATACTATGCTTAGTACGGGTCGCTCTCACATAGCCATATTTAGCAAGTTACCACTCCAAAAATGTTGGCTCACTAAACAAAGTTAAAATCACAGATCTAGTTATTATACACAATCTTGTTAACCCTGAAACTACTCTTAAAGTCAACTTGAAAGCATATAACTTCATTAATATAAATGACGCAAGACAAAATTTCCCACAAATTAGTAATGTGCAATTTATATAGTCTAGTTGCATACCTTTTCTCTTAATGGAGGGCCAACCGAATTGCGTCTTCATATAAGAGTTATATACTAGCTCGAATATTTCCTTCTCTCAAGTTTATTATAAAGTATAAAGGATAAAGGGAGCACACTTTGAAAAGATTGATCTCAAGGCATTTTTAGGTAACCTAGGATGCTAAACACTTTTAGTGGTTGCATTTTATGCTCCATACCACTTTCTCTCATTTTTTAAGCATATGTTTTTTGAAGTACAGATTTGTAACCATACCATTCCTCACCTTTTGCATAACTCATTGATTATCCTCTCTTTCTTTTGATTTTATCTCAATACCCTCATCCTTTATTGATCACTTTCAAAGTAATATTGTTATAGTTTTCCTACACTTTAGACACACTTAATACTTATAGGATGTACTCGAGAATAGCATATAAAACTCATAATAAGAACACTACTAGATATCACTCCACTCAAAACTTATCGGTAGCATTAAACTAAAACTATATAACTTATACTAATTCATGTTTCATTGAAATATATATCGAAACTTACTTGGAATGTTGCTATTGAATATTACTCACTACTCATCCTTGCCAAATGCTAAATGTTGTGCTAATCTCCTAAAGCGCTCACTCTCAACGTGCGCTAATACTCGAAAAAAAAAATTTTGTTAAAAATTTAAACCAACATCGAACTGGTAATACTTAACACTCACAATAACCTTGGAACATATGTTAGTATAGTATAGGTATGGATAAGGTATAAACAACACAAACTCAAGAAAAATTTTCATTCTTCAATTTGATTTTTTTTTGGATTTTTGGGTTTTATACAAGTGCCACCCCCACACGTGAGAACACAATGTTCTCATTCTGAGAGACTTAACTAGAAACTAAAAAATGAAAAACTAAACATACATAAACAAACAAACTACAAATAAAAAAAATAAAAGAAACAAACTGTACAAATCCTAAACCTAAATGGAAGGCAGATAATCATTCAGAGGGGATCGATTCGGTCAACTGGTCAATCTTACAATAAGATTCCCGTAAATCTCACTCAAAATCAAACATCATCGTATGAATTTCATCGGTTTTCTTATGAATCAAGATTTGCACTTCCATAAGTTTGTTCAACTTTTTCTGGAGGTTGGTTGCTTTACGCTCTTCTTCCCTTGCTTTTCCCTTTCTCTTCTTCATTCGCATCCACTCTCTCCTCCCATGATTTCCAATCATGAATGATCCTATCTTCTCCTATGCACTTTTCCAAAAATCCATACTTGAAGAATACATCTGTGGTCAATTCCGAAATCTCATCTTTATCAGTAAAGACCTTAGTGGAATAAGGCATTCATCCAATTTATCCCAACAGATTCGCCATCGTATGACACCCATATTCTATTACTTCGAGATTTTGGGCAGCAGACATGAGTGCCTCCATCATTATTCCTGAAACATCAACAAGCATGCTATTCCAAATTGCTTCCATTACAAACAATTCTTCAGGAATGACAATATCGAAAGTTGGCTTCCCAAACAATGCGCCACTTAAGTAAAATTGCAAGGTGAGCAAACAAGGATCGCGAATCCACCGATTATAGGTAGATAAATGTTTGAACTCAGTTTGGCCAGTCAGGTGGTTCCATGTTGGTAGAGGATTCCATTTAGGAGGCATCTTGTTGTAGTAGTCCATTGGAAATCCCATATACTTGTTAAGAGCCTTCCTTGTCAACTTGTACTCCTTTCCTTGATGATGATAAACCAGGCAGTTCTTTTTATCCTTCTTCCATGCCAGCATTACTAACATCTCCATACAGTTCTGAACACTATTTCCCAGGCACATGTTCGAATAAATGATGAAGTTCAGAACTCCGAGATAGTGCATCGCTCTGTCATATACCCCAGACTAATGAAACTGTTCCTATTAATAGTGTAGGAACTCTTGAATTCAACATTCTTGATCATCTCGTAGTGATCTCCTTCATCATAAGAGTAGATTGGAAATGGTGCCTCATACCATTCTTGAAGGTTTGAGGGAGGAACCAGATTGGATTTTCTTGTTAGAACCATATTGAATTGAAAGAATTTGAAAGAATGGAATTATTTCAGATTTAGAAATAAATTGTTAAAAGATAAGAAATTTAGATTTGCAGAAGTGAGAAGTGATGTTCATTCACACATCAATTTATAGAATTTGGAAGAATAACCGTCGAATAACTTCTAAACTACTGCAATTTTAGCACAAATCATGACCGTGACTATTTTTCAAGATCGTGACTTACAAGAATCGAGAAACAAAAACTTTTGTCTAGGAATTCATGAGCACGATATGGATTCGTGAACGTAAATAGGCAAAAGAGAAGAAAATCTTCTATTTTTTGAGAATTCAGATGTAATAATATGACTTATCACCTCTAAGATGATTATTTTATATTCTATTTCACATCTAAGTTAGAATAGACAAATTATACAGTTCAGGAAAGAAATAAATAGATATAGTTAGAAAATTTACCGTACTCTCCCAATATTTGATCACTAGAATGCACTTGCCTTCCTCGGTAATTTGATCTCTAGGACGCACTTGCCTTCCCCGGAAATGGTGCCAAAAACTTGTTCGCCACTTTTCTACTGATAATATAAAAGTTCTAAATATGAATAGGTATTGTCAATACCGCTTATCAAATAGAAAAATGATGATAACTGCAAGTATACAGTTGCAATGAAGTTTTAAAAGATATCGATTCTAAAGGGAAGGATTTCGGTTCTCATGATCAAATAGAGTTACGGAACAAAAGAAAATAAAATAAGTTGAAGGTTTTGAATGGTAGACTGATGAACGGACAGATGCATGAAAAGATTAGAGAAGATGCAAACCATATAGATATTCCTTAAGAACAAGTATAGTGGAGTAAAATATGCAAAATATTCAAGAATGTTTTATGCACCAGATAACTTCAACAAACTCGGTAGTAGACGCCCAAATATCCTATAATTCATCACAGAGCAACACATGAAATGACTTTTCTAAATCTAGGGTAAACGAATTATGAAACTTATAAAAACTTTGACAACAATAGTACTATGCTTAGTACAGGTCGCTCTCACATAGCCATATTTAGCAAGTTACCAGTCCAAAAATGTTGGCTCACTAAACATCATTATAATCACAGATCCAGTGATTATACATAATCTTGTTAACCCCAAAACTACTCTTAAAGTCAACTTGAAAGCATATAACTTCATTAATATAAGTGATGCAAGATGAAATACTCGTTATGACACATAGACATATCATAAACGTCGAATTAGAAAGTATGAGTAGAAAACAAAGTAAAGTTGTAAGGTATGCAAGTGAAAGCTAAAGTTGATCAAACCGTATCCACTCTTTAATGGGAGTAGTCAATTCTTGCAATTCCTGCGTCTACTTTGAATTCGGTCTCGACTCGTACAGAACCTTCGTTAGGATGCTATTCTTTTTGAATATTGAACAAATGAATGTTGAAGAACAAAAACATTTATTGATAAGTGCTTTGTAATTACACTCATACAACAATCTCTCGAATTCATGGAGAAGTCTAGTGATTGAAAAAAGAATCAAATCACTTATACAATTTTCTCTCTACCACTTTGAACTTGGCGAAATCTATATAACTTCCACTCTCTATCTATAATATGCTACTGTCGCTCCTCCTCCATGCACTGTATACATGCACAAAAGGGTTAATTTGAACCTCTATTTATAGAGTGTGAAAGGTTGCATTTATCCAAATGAATAGTCATGTCCATTGGTGAAGGGTTGCATCATCTTCAATGTGATTGGATGTAAGATTTCATCCTTATCTTCAATGTAGGCACCTTTTCATTATTACATTGTCTCTAAAAAGTGTCTCTTCACTAGACAGTTGATGGCGGTTGATGCTAGTTGATTGTTCTTAACTAGTGGTTGGAAGTTGAGAAGAGTTGATCAAACCCGTCACGATTCGCAAGTGTGACATACTTGTCATGATTGTGAATGTAAGTTGGTAACTAACTGTTTGTGAAGAATGATAAGTCACGATCATGATATATAGTCGCGAGTGTGATTTGGCCAATTGCGAGTAGGAATCACAATCGTGACATGGTTGTGACTTATGCTTTTCTTCATGATTCTTTTTTGCCACTTTCTTGATCTTTGACAACTTCAATTCTAAGCCAATTCCTTGCATTCCACATATCTTTTTGCACCTTTTTCACTCATGTTTGCATATAATTCTATCTTTGATCATTTCACTCCCAATATTCACCTAGTTTCTGCACTTGCATAAAAAACAACTGCATACCATGTGAAATCTTTTATATGAAGTATAAAATGACTCTAAACCACATTGTTTTATGAGTAAAAATATCAAGATAATAAGTGTAATTATACACTTATCACCGCACAAGTCACTACGAACCGCAGGTAAACCCTCATCTCATTGCCACAAGGTAAGTCCTAACGGGCTTGCCTTGTGCTTCAAGCCCTAACGGGTTTGCCTTATGCAGCAAGCCTAGTTTTATGAGCTTACGTGCAAGTGCTATTTTGGGTAGCGCTTACGAGCTTGTAGCCCGCTAGGGCGTGCGGGCTATCCCCACGCGCTAGTGACCTTCATGCTTTTCAGCTTTTAGGGTAGCCACTCAGGCCCCACTCTGAACATCTAGTGTCTTTTTAGGGCCCACTCGTAACGGGAAAAATTCCCTTCCTTTGCTCCATGCATGTTTTCCCTATTTTATCTTTATTCCCTTTAATTATTAATTCGATCCAACCAATTAATAATTCTTGTGACAAATTCGACAACTCATATATTTTCGGCATAGACCCAGTCTATAGGTTCTTTACTTAGTCCGATAAGTGTGTGACCTCATAGGATCCTAAAGTATTGTGCCGCTAGAGGTTAACCTAAACTTGGCTTCTCATTCGGGAATCTTTAGGCTTAGTGTTCCAAATTGATATGGAACCCGATAACTCTAGAAGATCAAATGGGCTTTCTAGCAAAGGCGTATGATCCCCCAATATTTAGAATGTCACATGCTTTTAACTTGATCTGGTTATGCAGTAGTAACAAATACAATACACTCCTTCCATCAGGTTAAGTACCAAATAGTTTATTGAGCTCAGTTTAAGTGTTAACTCATGTAATAGTCCTAGCTATCCTTGAATTAGACTTGTTCACGAAGAACACCACTCACCCATTATGTATCAAGTTTGACTAGAAACCTATTCTGTCAATCTTATACACTGATCAGAGGTTTATGAGTGCATTACTTCGATAAGGGGTCATAAGGTACATCTCCCATTATATAACTATATCTGGAGCGATGGATCTCATCTTGACTACTCGGCTTACCAACATGTGATCATCACTATACTCGTAATCACCCATGTAATCCTGATCGCCAGGGTACGAATAAGTATTATTGGTTAATACAGACAGTAATTGGACATGGAAACGTTGTAAGGTGGAATTTAAAAATTTAAAATTAACCTAAGGATCTCCTAAGCATAACATGATTGATATAATCTAGGTTAAAACATCCCATAAATTCTTTTAGGTTTATAAAGCTTATAAAAGAAACCTAGCATCTAAGTTTAGAGCAATACCAGTTGATGCATGCTTTTTCTCTTTTGGTGACGGTGTTTCCTTAGAGCAATTCGGTAGAACTTCATTACCACAAGCTTCCAAGCAAGGATAGCCTCTATGATTGATTGACACGGATCTTCACTGACCAAAACCTCATTGAGGAAGAATCCATTAGTAAATAGCAGCTGCTAAACCACTCAAAGAACAACCCAAAAATAAACCGAGAAGGCTCACTTTAGAAAGAGTCTTCAAAAGAATTCTTCATTTGTTTGGAGAAACTCGTGGAGGATCTCACACAACGGACAAAGAGAGAGATGTCGAACTCAATAAAAAAAAGCTAAGCTGAAGAGTATTTGTGTGTTAATCAAGAGGAATTGGAGGCCTATATATAGGGAAAAGGGGGGAGTGTTAGAATCCCCCTAAAACACTATGTGGGATGGGAAAATTCCCATCCCACATCAGAGTTGGCCGCACGGGTCACTAGAACCCGCGGCCAACCAGCGACTCCTTGCCACAAGGCAAGCTTTAATGGGTTTGCCTTGTATCGCAAGCTGGGCTTGCGAGCTTGCGCGCTGTGTGAAAGCGGGCTTGTGCGACAGGCCCCCTCAAGCGCTTCCTTAGGCAGCACTTGTGGGCCTGTAGCCCGTTAGCTCACGTGGGCTATCCCCATGAGCTAGCAGCACATGAGCTTTGTAGCTCATGGGGAAGCAACATAGGCCCCACTCTGAACATCCTATCTTTCGGGGTCCACTAGCAACGAAAAAATTCCCTTGTTCCACTCTGTGCATTTTTCCCTATTTTCTCTTTATTCCCTTTAATTATTAATTCAATCCAAATAATTAATAATTCTTTTAACGAATTCAACAACTCATATATAGATCCAGTTTATAGGTTCTTTACAAAGTTCGATAAAGACCCAAAGTGTGTGACCTAATAGGATCCCAAAGTATTGAGCCACTAAAGGTAAACCTAAATTTGGCTTCCCATCTGGGAACCTTTAGGCTTAGTGTTCTAGACCAATATGGAACCCGATAGCTCTAGATGATCAAATGGGCGTTCTCACAAAGGCGTATGATCCCCCAATACTTGGAACATCACGTGCTTATGACTTGATCCGGTTCTGTAGTTGTAACCAATACAATACACTCCTTCCATCAGGTTAAGTACCAAATAATTTATTGAGCTTGGATTAAGTGCTAGCTCATTTAATAGTCATAGCTATCATGGAATTAGACTTGTTCATGAAGAACAACACTTAGCCATTATGTATCAAAATTGACTATAAACTAGTTCTATCAATCTTATACTCTAATCAAAGGTTTATGAGTGTGTCACATCAACAAGGGGCCCTAAAGTACATCTCCCATTATATCACTATATCAGGATCGATGGATCCTATCTTGACTACTCGGCTTACCAACATGTGATCATCACTATACCTGTAATCACCCGTGTTATCCTGATTACTAGGGTATGAATAAGTATGACCCAAAGTCTCATCAATGCACATATACATATTTAATACTATACAAAAATGATACCAGTGAGATACATAAATAAATAGAAAGCATTAATAAGCAACAAAGATGCCTTAATTATTATTACTAATGATTCAAAACTGTTTGTACATTATTGCAAAAAAGATATATCACCCTAATTACCTCTAATGCATACATCATGTCTAACAATCTCCCACTTGCACTAGAGCCAATTGCCCATGTGCCTCATGCCATACTCGTTAACATGCTAGTCATGTTTAACTTGAGTCAATGGCTTAGTTAGCTCGTCTAATAGATTCTGATCCATCGGGATGTATTCTAAATTTATATCTTTTCTAGCTACCATCTCCTGAACGAGATATTACTTTTTGAGTATATGTCCATTTCTATGACGAGATCGTTGTTCCTTTTCTTGAGCAATAGCCCCATTATTATTGCAATAGACCACTATTGGATTTACAATGTTGGACACGACACCAAGATCACCAATAAATCCCTTAAGCCAGATAGGTTGCTTAGCTTCCTCAGAAGCAACTAAATACTAAGATTTTGTGGTTGAATCGACAGTCGTATCCTATTTGAAACTTTTCCAAACAACTGCCCCTCTGTTGAACATAAACACATAACCCGAATGTGACTTATAATCATCCCTATTAGACTAAAAACACGCGTCGATGTATCCCTTCAAAGTGAGATCACCTTCTCCATATACTAAAAACATATCTTTAGTCCTATGTAAGTACTTGAGGATAGTTTTAATAGCTATCCAGTGCTTTTCACCTGGGTCAGAGTGAAATTTGCTCATGACGCTCAACACATATGAGAAATCAGGCTGAGTGCATACCATAACATACATGATGGAGCCTATTGCTAAGGCATAGGGTATTGTGAGCACAGGATTTCGCTCTTGACTCGCGAGTTTGATGATGAAGCTATAACTTTTTCCCTTGTTAGCTTTTTTACATTTTGCAGGGTTCTAAAATCCTTTGGAAATCATCTACTTTATTTCTTTGGGCCTCTCCTTCCTTAGAAGTCCAATTAAAAAGAAAAAGCTCAGCCTGGAAATGCAATTTTGTTAACGACATGGCTGATGTCGTTAATGACATCGACTCAGCAGCATAACCAAAATTGCACTTTCTGCAATTTTCAACCAAAAAGGAAATCTTTTCCCACATGCTTGGATTTTTTCCTATAAAACCACCCCCACACCTTACCTATAATGTGTTCCATCCAACATGTGCATTTGGATTAACAAAAGCTAAAAAGCAAAAGTAGAAACGTAGCCTAAGTCTAAAACTAAGTTGACTTTGGATTCAAGAGAGATCCTTTAACTAGAGAGCTGAATTCTAGAGGTAGGGGGGGAGCTCATTTTGGTGCAAAGTAGCAGCAAGAAAGAGAGCTCTAGAGAGAAGTTTGAATTTAAAATGTTCTTGGTATTCTTAAGTGTTCTTTAGGTACTTAACCATTTTGGCAACTAAGTTAGGCTCTTTTAACTCATATTCACTTGTAGTTCAAGAACTAGAGTGTTTAAGTTCATGAATAGGGCATGAACTTGGGGCATTTTGTGTTATTTAGGCAAGTTTGAGGTTTAGTTTACTCTTTGACATGGTAGAGTTACATTTGCATTCTCTCTTCTTGAAGTCTAAGTTTGAAGAAGAAGGACATCTCTTCCTTTCTTCTTCTTATTAAGACTAACATTCTGGGATTTCTATTTCCCTTCAAAGAGTAGCCTTTACTCTTCCTTTTTAGACAAAATAGCAAACCAAACCAAAGAAACAAGGACTTTTCGAGGATTTTCCTGGACCTAGTGAAGTGGATTCACGATAATGGGATAAGCCTTCGAGTTCCTAGAGTTGTGTCTCACTTGTTTGTATCATGTATATTAATGCTTGATGTGTGTAAATATAAAAATATGAAAAATTTGCAAACTGCATGCTCTGTCTCTGTAATTCCGTTAATGGCATTGCAATACTATTAGGCATTAAAATGTCGTTAATGACATCAGCCATACCGTTAACGACATTGCAATGTCATTAACGACATCACATCAGCAATACCATTAACGGCATTGCTTTCAAGATAAAACATAGGCACAATGTTCATAAAATTTTCAAATTTCTTTTTATGTTCAGGAGGGTTAGTGGTGACCATTCAGACCTAAAATCTAAGTTATCAAGTAACATAATATGTATGTTTGAAGATTTTACGAACCTAAAATCATTCTGAAAGGTGTTTGAATGGTTGAAGTTGGTTCCCCTTTACCGGGATATTATTTTACCAACTTTAACGGGTTCCCTTTTGGAATGGGTTTAATAACATTATTTTATGTATATATTTGGATTTAGATTTTTTTCTCTTATATTATTGTGAAGTGTGTTAGGAAAACCCAATGAAGGAAACCGAAGTTCCCGGATAACCGACCCGGCAAATATTCACATGTGGCATTTTCATTAATAAAATTTTTAAATAATTTATATGTATAAAATGAATCTTTTTAACATGAAAAGAAATTTCAAATACCTCGATGTTTTAAATTAGACATCTTGGGTCTCACAAAAAAATAAAAACGAACACATTTGTAACTACGTGTGATGTGCCATATTTGTGTTAACCTTTGTGGATGTAGGTAGTTTATGATAGATGTATGTTTGGATTTAATTCCTTTGCGTATCACTTTTAATTTCAAAATCAAATTTAATATTAGTTAGATATCGATGTATTTTAGGCGATTGTATCCCTTAGACTTCGATGTATTTAGGTGATTTGTAATCCCCCATCCCAATGATGTAATTAATCCCCCCCATAGATTAGGTGCGATTAAATTTCCTTTGTGTTTACTTTCCGCAATTTACTCACCACTTTGTGCATGTGCAATAAACTAAAAACATAAGCTGAAAATATCTAGCTTAGTTCGAATATGTTTCTACAAAGTATAATTTAACTCAAATGACGACAAAGTATGTACCTCATCTGAACCCAAATCTCTATTCCATGGTATGGATTAGGCAAACAGATCTAAGCTGTACCAAATATTCCCAGAAGAGCTGATTCGAGTGGCGACTCTGTAACATAGACTAGAGATTCAGGTCTCGAGTCTTTTAAGTTTGAAATTCATTTTCGAGTAACACCTTTCAATATGCTTTAAATTTTCTTTTTTCAAAAACTCCTCGCTCGGTTTCTCGTTCGAGGGGGGGGGGGGCGCCTAGTGATGACCGTGCGGGTTGAACATCATCCGCTCATAGGTATTCCATTCATGCGTAGTCTCTCCTCTTATGTCCTCGAACACTCAGATTTAGAAAGGTTAATCCCGTGAGACATTGGGAGATAACTATTTCTTGAATGCTCAAGGTTAAATTTAGCCAAAACCTTGTCCATGTACATACTTTGCGAAAGACTTAGCATCCTTCTAGATCTATCTCGTTAGATCTTTATACCGAGTATTAGAAATGCTTCTCCAAGGTCTTTCATGGAGAACTTTTTTGACAACCATAACTTAACTGTCTAAAGAAAAGGAATATCGTTTCTTATTAATAATATGATCGCACTCCCACTAGCCTTCTTATTTACACAAGACTCATTAGCGTTTGACATAAAACCAATTTCTTTGATTGTCTCGTCAAACCTAATATTTCAACTCCTTGATGCTTGCTTAAGTCAATAAATAGACTTCTTCAACTTGCATACCTTTGAGCCATCCTTGGATGTAAACACCTCGAGTTTCACCATAAACACATCCATGTTTAGATTCTTGTTAAGGAATGTTGTCTTCACATCAATCTACCAAATCTAATAATCATAATGAGCAGCGATGGCAAGGAGTATCCTGATAAACTTCAGAATGGCCACCGGTGAAAAGGTCTCATCATAGTCCATGCCTTCATTTTTACTTTACCCTTTTACAACTAGCCTTGCTTTATAGGTAACTATGTTACCGTCCATGTCAGTTTTCTTCTTGAAAACCCACTTGGATCCTATGGGCCTAATCCCACTTAGAGCATCAATTAAGCTCCAAACTTCATGGCTGTAAGCCTTTTGTCAGATTTTGAGCCTTCCATTGCCTCCTTGTAAGTCCTGGGCTCATAATCTTCCATAAGGAAGAGATGCTTATCAGAGATGAAAAACCCATATCGCTTGGGAGCGATTGGAGTCCGGCCTAACCTACGCAATGTTGGTGTTGTGATAGGATGTTCCATTCTTACACTATCTTGTGTAACATGTGTAGGTATAATCAGTTAATTAATTGTTTGATCTTCTTGAGTACTTAGCTCAAGATTGCTCCCACTAGCTTTCACAAGTATATGCTCTTTCTCGAGGAATTGAGCATTTCTAGAAATAAGGACTTTTGTTCCTTAGGATCAAAGAAGGTATAAATTACAGTCTCTTTAGGGTAACTTACAAACAGACACCTATCAGACTTAACACCCAACTTACATGAACTCATCCTCTTTACGTAAGCAGGACATCCCCAAACTCTCAAGTGAGAAAGAGCGGGTTTCTTACCATTGTTCACAAAGTTTCGACTTTAATTACTCCTAGGATTTTTTATTTAATATGAAGCCAAAAACCTTGTCTCCCACTTTCCTATCGAAAAGTTATAAGTTCAAAATATAAACAGGTGTTATCAGTACCACTTATCTAAATAGAAAAATGGTGACCACTGCAAGTATACAGTTATGATGTAGTTTTAAAAGATATCGATCCCATGAGGAATGACTAGCTTTAAAGATCAACAAGAAAAATGGAATAAAGAAAATAAATATTTTTGAATTTTAGTTGGGAGGATTAGAATGAAGAATGGATAGATATATGTATGGAAGATTAGAGATTCTAAATATATAGAGTTTTCCTATGAAATAAGTATAGCAAAGAAAACATGCAAGTTTAACAAAATTATTATGTTCACTAGACTAATTTAACATAATCGATTCTAGACACTCAAATGTTCAATGATTCACCGCAGAGCAACACATGAAATGACTTTTCTAAATCTAGTGCAAACGAATTAAGATGATTATATAAACCTGGATAACAATATTACTATGCTTAGTACGGGTCGCTCTCACATAGCCACATTCAGTGAGTTACCATTCCAAAAATGTTGGCTCACTAAACAGCGTTAAAATCACAGATCCAATGATTATACACAATCTTGTCAACCCTAAAACTACTCTTAAAGTTAACTCAAAGGCATATAACTTGATTGATATAAAAGACTCAATATGAAATACTAATTATGACACATAGACGTATCATAAACTTCGAAGTAGAAAGCAGAGCAAACTTTTAAGGTATGCAAGTAAAAGCTAAAGTTTATCAAACTGTATCCACTCTTTAATGGCAGTCATCAATTCTCGTAATTCCTGCGTCTGCTTTGAATTTCGATCTCAGCCCGTACAGAACCTTCGCTAGGATGCTATTCTTTGTGAATATCGAACAAATGAATGTTGAAGAATGAAAAATTTTATTGATAAGTGATTTTCAAGTACACTTATACAACAATCGTTCGATTATGTAGAAAAATCTAGTGATCAAAATAAGGATTCAAATCACCTAAACATTTTCTCGCTAAAACTTATGAACGTAGCGAAAACTAAATAATTTCACTCTCAATCTACACACACACACACACACACACACACACACTATATCTCTCACTTTTCTAATTCCAATGCCACACCATGCATTGCATGAAATTTGTAAGGTTTGGAGCCCTATTTATAGAGTTCGAAGGGTTACGTCTATCTAAACAAAGAGTTGTGTCCATTGGCGAAAGATTGCATCACTTCATTATGATTGGTTAAGAAGCTTTAATGTTATCCACAATGGATAGGTATCTATTCATGATTGGTTGATTTCTAATAAGTGTCTTTTCATTGGTAGTTGATGGTGGTTGATCATTCTTATCTGGAGGTTGGTAGTTAAGAAGATTTGACCAAAAAATCGTGCAAGTCATGAGCGCGATATACAAGTCATGACTGTGAATCTTTGCTTAACAATTTTTGGCTTCTGAAGTGTATCAAGTCATGACCGCGAATTGTTATCATGATCTTGAATTGTGTTTTTCTTTAGAATTCTTCTTGTAACTTCACTGATCTTCGACAGCTTCGATCCTAAGCCAAATCTTTAAGTTCTGAAAGCTTGGTCCATGGATGTGTTGTTCATGTGCTTACTTTCAGGTTGTTGATTGTGTCTTCCATCACGCCTGGTGGTCGAAATCTGCAAGACGAACAAGGGGTGACTATGGGGGCTAGCTGTGTGACCAACATAGCCTCTTCGATGCCTAAGTTAGCAATGGAATTAAGAGAGGAGGTAATAAGTGAAAGAAGGAGAGAGTGAGAAATTGTCTGTACCTCTATGTGTTTTGTGGCCTTTTTATAGGAAATGGATGAGCTTTGATGATGTAAGCATCCACTAGTGATGTGGGCATCCACTAATAATGTGAGTGGATAATTATTGGTCGGTGCTGTTTATCTTCTTCTATCTCTTGATCGAACTATGTCGCCATCCAGTGGTTGTCATTGACCAGCCGAATGGATGAGTAAAATGAGATTGCTTGCCAAACTGTGATGCATTGGCCTACCACCAACCGGGTGGGAAAACCAGCGTGATATAATGTTAGTTGTCTTGAATCCAACTGGATAGTAGCATTTACTGGCTCACCAACATATACCAGGTTATCAGAAAACCCCAGTAAGTGAGGAGTAGTCCTTCTAGGTCTTCTTTATTTGAAATTCAAGATTTCCAACTGTGTCATTTGAAATTCAAAGATTCCAGCCGTGTCATTTGAAATTCAAAGTTTCCAGCCGCGTCGTTTGAAATTCAAATTTTCCAACCACGTCGTTTGAAATTCAAAGTTTCCAACTGCGCTGTTTGAAATTCAAAGCGGTTCAAAGGAGTGGGTTGTAGCTGTCTCATGGATGATATATGAGCCGTTGATGGTGATGTACGCCCTAATTCCCACGGTGCAGATTCATCAAGCATCCAACTTTCCCTATTAAAACATTTTTTCCTTCATTTCCACTATTTATTCAAAACTTTTCTTCATAGCTCTTCCGGCGATGTTGAGTAATTTCTACCATCTTTTCTTCAGCAATCAGCAAATCATCATTCTCAAGTAAGTTTTTAATTTCTTTTATGTGTCTTCATTCTTGCCATTTGTTTTGTTTTGCCTATGATGTGCTCCGTTTTGCATTGTTTGAAACCCATTCCCAAAATATTTCCATTTTGTTCTTCGAGTTCTTCATTTTCCATGTGATTTGATCCAAAATTCATAGGGTTTGTTGAATCTTGCTATTTTCCCCACAAAATTAGCTTTAAGAAGGTTTTTAAATCTTAGATTCCTTGTTTGCATAATTATGACCGGGTCATGGAGATAACCAAGTTTCAGCCTCAGCCATCCTGTTGCAATTCTAACAGTAGTAATAGTAGTAGTTATAGGGAATGGTGGAGATGGATGGATGATTACCTGTTTAACATGTATTTGAAAAAACCTCTAAATACCACAGACTCACCAAAACTTAAACGTGTTAGGTTAAAAAGAAAAGTAAATCGAGTGATGGCTTCAGAGGATTCATTATTAAACCAAATGAAGGGAGACGTGTCTGAGGTTGAAGGTATGAGCGCAGCCGGAAGTGGGGAGTCATCCGGGCGATGGATAAAGATATCCATGCCAGAGCCATCACTTCAAGGGGAGAATGTTATGGATAACCCGGCTGTCAATGGTGAAACTCAAGCGCTGCCTCGGTCCCACTCGAGTGAGGAAGCTTCTTCATTAACGGCCCCTGTGAGAAGGAAGAAAATGACCCCCCGAGTGGATGATATGATGTCAATGAGGCACGAGGTTCATAAAACTCATGAGGTGGTGATGTTTGATTGGCTTAAAAAATGCCATGTCTTACTCCCGTTAGAGAATCAAAGGGTGAATGCTCCTCCCCATGGCCATTTCAGAGTTTATATGGACACTCTACGAAACGGCTTCAAATATCCACTACCTGGGTCAATCTACGATCTGCTGACCATTTGGGGGATATGTCCTACAGAGCTTCATCCCAATGCTTGGGCAGATTTGATGGGCCATTACCAACTTTGCATTGATGCCGGCTTCAACTTCACCCTTATGTTCTTCAGGAAATTGTGAAGTATTAAAAAGAACAAGGGGGATGACCACTATCAATTTGCCAAGCCACCCAGCTCCGGGTTCTATAGACTTTTAGGTAGACCGGATTCGAAGCATAAATTTAAAGAGTTTTGGTTTTACATTCGAATAGATGAGAGCTACCCTTCCTTCCCAAACGAGTCGTCGAGTGAGAAGCCGGCTAACATTTCTAATAAAGCTCACCGGGTGCATGATCCTATGGTAGAGTTTTCAAAGGGTTGAGACCCAATATGTAGAGGTTGAATACCGCCGCATGGGTAGCAATCTAAGGGTATCATTTGATCGTTCTTGACCCGGTGTCAAATGAAGTTATTTACTTGCAGACTCATTAACCTCCAACCGGTACTTACTCCAATCTTTGTTTTGTTTTTTTTATTTCTTTATGCATGTCAACTCTTGAACGTATCGCTGCTGATCTTTTAGCAGCCAAGAAGAAGGCAATGAGCAATAAGAAAACCAAACTGGTTGCTTTCAAAGTGGGCGAATTGACCCGGCTTGAGGTTGGAAGATCCAGCTAGCCGGCTGCAAAGAAGCAGAAAACAGCTCAGGTAATAGCATGCCTTATTTCACTTGGTTATTCTTGCCTTTAACTCTTTCTGTTTGAATCATTACTCATTTTGCCTTGTCTTTTTAGGTGGCTGAAGCGTCTTCTAGGCCACAAGGTGAAGCTCCACCAAAATAATTGTTGGTGGAGGTGTTTGTAAGGGAGGCACCGGATGCTGACTGCAAAGATCTTAGGGTCCAATCCCTCCTCAAGAGCTGCTTTCCTCTTCCCAAAGATGAGGAAAAGTTCAAGGAAGAGGCGACGTCCATTTTGTCAACTGTCCTCTTTCAAGACCTTACTTTAGTAAGTGGTATTAATATGGCTTTCTTTAAGTTCTTATCACCTGGTTTAATTCAAATAATTTTATTTTTAGGTGATGTCGAGGATGAGTGAGCTCATTCGGCGAGCTCGTAAAGACTCCCACTTTGAAATGAAGTATCAACTGACCTCATCCCAAATTAAGGATTTGGAGGCTAAGGTTTCTTCTATTGTGAAGGAGGCATTAACTGCTAAAAGGAAGGTGAAGGAAGAGGCTGAGGCGGCGGCTGCCAAGATTGCCAGTCTTGAGCTGAGTTTAGCCTAGGCCAAGGGGGAGAGGAAGAATGCTGTGGCGATGGTAGAAGTGATCACCAGCCGGTTATTAGAATGCGGCTATTTATACAGTGAGAGGGTACTGCTCATGAGCCAAGCGCTTCACCCGGACATACCGGATGATCTGGTCATGGATGTTGAATTCCCAAGCTACGAAGACTTGGATGAGCATCAAAGGGAGAAAGAGCGCCAAATGGCTACTGATCAAGAAGCCTCTAGGGTTACGCCGGGTGATGAAGATTCTGGCCTTCCATTGGATGGGCATAATGGAGAGCCACGTGCCAACACTCCCCCTCCTGCTCAGTAGTCTTAGCAATATTTATTTGTAATTTTTAGTTTTTGAGCCCGGGTAATGAATGTTTTATAAGCCTTTTGAGGTAGTACTTTCAAACGTAATATAAATTTTGCTTCGTGACTACTGTTATTTTGTTTTGTTTGTTGCATTATTTTTATTTCATGCTTTTATCAAACATAAGCGAAAATAACAAAGTTAGAGTAAGTCGCCTTTTAAATGTATAAAAGAAGCTAAATTGACTAGCATGAGCCACGTAGTGTATTGTGGGAGCTGGGTATGCGAAGCCCTTGTGCTCAGCTATCCATTTGAGGACATATTATATAGTGGGAGCCAGGTGCGCGAAGCCCTTGTGCTCAACTGTCTATTTGAGGACATTGTTATTCTATCTTATTTGTTGCATATATTTCATGCTTTTTTCAAACAAAAGTAACAAATAACAAAGTTAAAACATGCTATCTTGTAAATGTATAAAAGAGGTTAGGTTGACTACCGCACTGAGCTAAGTAGTATTTATTAGGAGCCGAGTGATTTAAATCCATATGCTCGCCCATCCGTTTGAGGACATTTGCCTAGTAGGCTGTACTGTGTGGGCGAATTTCAGAGTGTGATTAGCACTACTAAGTTACACCAAAAAATTTACCTTTTCATTAAAAAAGGGATAAAACATTAGGCCGGTGTCCATTAGTCGGTTATCCGGCTTGTTATATGTTCGGGGACGGGTGCCAACCTCTTGAGAGAGTGCACCACCCATCAGCCCGTCATTTGGCTCAAGACTTATTAAAGTACTTTTTTAGAGATGTTATGTTCCAAGTCCTTGGCAACTTTTTTCCATCCATCTCCTTCAATTTGTAGGTAGCCGATCCAATGACTTCATTAACTACGTAGGGGCCTTCCCAGTTGGCTCCTAGCTTGCCTTTTCCTTCCAGCTTTTGCGAGGCTGTTGAGTCTCTTAGAACCAAATCCCCTTCTCTGAGCCATACTTCTTTGACTCTTTTATCATGGTACTTTGCAATCCTGGCTTTGTGTGCTATCATCAAGATGCAAGCCTGTTCACGTCTTTCCTCCAAGCTGTCCAAGTGATGGAGTAAGTTGATGTGGTTTTGTTCCCCGTTGTAAAATTGGATCTGGTCTGATAGGTCTCCAATCTTAACCAGTATAACCACCTCGACTCCATGGACTAGCATGAAAGGTGTTTCTCTTGTAGGTTTGCAAGGAGTTGTCCTATATGACCACAACACATTGTTAAGTTCTTCATCCCATACCCCTTTTCTTCCCTCAAGCCATCGTTTGAGACCTTCGCCAAGCATTCTATTGGTAACTTCTGTTTGACCATTCGTTTGTGGATGTGCAATGGATGAGAAGTGCTTCTCGATTTTCAGCTCCTTGCAGAAGTTTTTGAAGTCTATTGCTATAAATTACGACCTGTTATCTGAAATGATCTTTTGTGGCACCTCGAAAAGGATGATGATGTGGTACTATACAAAATCAATGACTCGTTTAGGGGTGATAGTACTTACTACAAGTGCTTCTACCCATTTGGAGATATGGTCTATGGCCACAAGGATGAATCTTTTTTGCCGGATTGCTGTGGGCATTAGTCCGGCTATGTCAATTCCCCATGTTAAGAATGGCCATCCGGTATAGATTAGTTTCTGCATAGCATGGGGGATGTGACTTCCTCGCTTGAATTTGGCATTGATGGTAAGTCTTGACGTATTATCCTATGTCAAAATTCATAGATGGCCAATAGTATCCAAAGAGCTTCATGCGACGGATGAGGGTTTCAGCCACTTGATGCGATCCGCATGCTCCTTCATGCATTTCTGCAATGATATACCGGCCGGCTTCAGGGGTAACACATCTAAGCCATGCATTGGTGTGAGAACATCAGTAGAGTTGGTTGTTGATAACCATGTATCTAGATGATTGTCTTACTATCTTTACTGCTTCAGATCTATCATGTTGCAGGTGATCATGCACTAAGTAGTCAATGATTGGCTTCATCCATCCTAGTTCCTCTTGTTCTAAGATCATGACATCCTTTGCATCATTGGAAGGAGTTTGGATGACTTTGAATGGGCACTGAAGTGATTTCTAGTCATCTTTTGATGAGGCGGCATTTGCTAGTCAGTCTGCCTCTTCATTTTCCATTCAGGATATGTGTTCTACTTTCCAAGCTATTCACTTAGATTCTATCTCAGTGGTCCATATCAATACCTTTTCAAGGTATTTCATCATTCTGATCTCTTTGGTGGTAAAATTCTTATTGATTTGGTTTAATATGAGCTTAGAATCGCTCTTGATTCTCACATGATCCAGAGAACTTTCTCGTATAAGCTTAAGTCCTTTGATCATCGCTTCATACTCCGCCGCATTGTTTATAGCTGGATAGGCAAGTTTGGCTACGTAAGTGAATTTAATTTTCTCTGGCCCATTGATCATAACTCCTACCCTTGCTCCTTCTAGCGATGAGGCTCCATCCACGTAAACAGTCCATTCTTCCATTTTTGGTATATCATCTGGATCCAGTCCTTTGAACTCGGTTACGAAATCCGCCAACATTTGGGCTTTGAGAGTTTTGCAAGCCTCAACTCTTATATCAAATTTGCCCAGGCAGACGGCCCACTCAGTTAGTCATCCTGACGTCTCAGGCCTTTGCAATACTTTCTTCAATGGATAGCTTATTCTCGCAACTATCGTGTACCCTTGGAAGTATGGGCGAAGATGGATGGGAGCAGAGATAAGCGCTAATGCCAACTTCCCAATTCATGGGTATCTTATCTCAGCATCTCTTAATGTTTTACTGGTGTAGTAGACCGGTTGTTACCCACTTTCATCCTCCTTTACTAGTACCAAACCAATCACTTCATCAATTGCCGCTAAGTAAATGTATAATGTTTCACCTTTTTCAGGCCGGCTGAGTAATGGTGGGGAACTAAGTAATGTCTTGATGTCATCAAAGGCTTATTGGCACACTTTATTTCACTTGAACGACTAGTCTCGCTTGATGGCTTTGTAAAACGGAAGGCATTTCTTAGTAGAGAAGGAGATGAACTGCCCTAATGCATTGATCCGGCCGTTGAGCCTTTGAACCTCCCGGAGCGTTTTTGGTGGTTGCACTCATAATCGCTTGAATCTTTTCAAGGTTTGCTTCAATCCCTCTTCGAGATATGAGATATCCCAAGAACTTGCACCCTTCGACCTTGAAAGTGCATTTTTCTGGGTTTAACCAGAGTTTGTACTTTTGCAATATCTTGAAGATGGGTCGCATTTCATGGGTTTCTTTAGATCTACTTTTAACGATCATATCATCTACATAGACTTTGACAGTGTGCCCAATCATGTCTTTGAACATATCTGTCACCAGTCGTTAGTATGTTGCTCTAGCATTTTTTGAGTCCAAACGGCATAACCTTGTAGTAGTAGGTTCCGTCATGGGTGATGAAAGGAGTTTTTTCTCAGTCATCCGGGTGCATGGCGATCTGGTGGTATCCTGACTTGGCATCAAGAAAGGAATAGTTAGTGAACCAAGTAGTTGTGTCTACCAGTTGATCAATGCTGGGAAGTTGGAAACTATCCTTTGGTGTGGCTTTGTTAAGATCAGTGAAATCAATACACATTCGCCATGAGCCATTTGCCTTCTTCACTAGGACCACATTTGCAAGCCAATCTGGGTAGCGAACCATCATGATGTGGCCTACTTCCAAGAGCTTCTTTATCTCTATTTCGATCGCTTTTTACCTTTAAGGGGCATAGTTTCTCTTCTTTTATTTGACTGGATTGGCATCAGGGTGGAGGTCAAGTTTATGTGTGATGACCTCCGTAGGGATGCCTGGCATGTCATTGTTGTCCCATGAGAAGGTGTGCCCTTCCTCTTTAAGGACTTTACATATGTCAACCTTCGTTTGTCTATCAAGGTCTTTAGCTATCTTAACTTGCTTCCCTGGTGAGATAATGTATACTTCTAGGTTACCAACTGGTTCAGCTTTTTTATCATTCTTGATTGACTCGTCACTATTTGATTCACTCTTAAGCAAAGCCAAGTATGTCTCATGGGCCACTTGAGGGTTTCCCACCACAACAGCTTCTCCTCGTGTGGTGCGAATCATCATCACTAGCTTATTCATGGAAATCAACGAGTCGGAGTCCACCAGAAAAGGCCTCCCTAGAATGATATTGTAAGCAATGGGGATCTCCACAATAATGAATTCTACTTGTGCTCGCCATGTATGCTCCTTGTCTCCCAATTCAACTTCTAGATTCACCTGTCCTAGAGCTGGGACCGTGTGGCCACTCAACCCCATTAGTGGTGAATAACTGGGGAACATGCGGTTCTCTGTGATGGGTAGTTGAGTCAGGGCCCTTTTGGTGATAAGGTTTACTGAACTGCTAGTGTCAACTATGACATGTTTAATAGTGTAGCCCTCAAAATCAGCTTCTATCATGAGTGGGTTTGGCCTTGGACGCTTGACCATACTGTATCTAGTGAAGGGGTCTACTTCCTTGTTATCAAATCTCTTATTTTTCTATCTAGGCCGTTTTGAAGGCTGCTGTGATTGCATCCCACCACCAATCATCAGGATAACCCCTTTGTTTCACCTTTTTGGTGATCTGTCATTCTCTCGGCCTTCTTTATCTTCCTCATTTGCCCTCTTGGTGATGCCTTTGAAAAATCGTTCCAATTTACCCTCTCTAATGAGCTGGTGGATCTCATCAACTAGTACTCGACAATCAATACTTGTTCACATCTCATCCTAACCGGGCATCAGCATTTAACCTTGGGTAACGTAGGCTTCTTTTGTCATTGCTCTTTTGGATGGTGATCAAATGTCACTCAAAGGCTCATTTTATGATGGCCTGCTGTTAATGATGGGGCTGACATAATCTCTTCGATCGGATGACTTCTTCTCCCTCCACCGGCTGGAACTCTCGTTTTCAAACCTTGAGTCACTGTTGGTAGAAGGAACTGGATGGTTTTCTCTTGGCCTTTGTAATTCATCGATTTCAATGTGCCCTTTCGTTATATTTATCATTTGTTGGAGGTCGGCTGGGTTCCTTTGGACTATCTCTGTCCTTAGTCGCTCACTTCGGGTTCCTCTTATCATGGCTTCCTTCACCGTACTAAAATCAATGTTTCGAACTTGGAGGTAGGCCCTATTGAATCACTCAATATAGGCTCGCAGTGACTCACCTTGTCCTTGTTTTACCTCATAAAGTGTTTACGAGGAGGTTCCAGCTTGTATGGAGCTAATGAATTATGTGTAGAATTTCTGTTGGAGTTCTTCCAAGCCGTTGATTGACCCAGCTGGAAGCGCATCGAACTAGACGCGGCTGGTCCAATTAGCGTATTCTGAAAATAACGGCATGCGTGCGATTTAGATATGTGTGCCATATCCATTTTATTTTTGAATATTTTGACATGGGTCCTAGGATCCGTGTCGCCTCTATAATTGTCAAAGTGGGGGATTTTGATGTATGGGTTAAGCGGTTTGTTCTGAATCCTTGCAGTGAATGGAGAGTAGGATGCTGTCAACAAGGGCTCATGCAGGGTGACAGCAAAGTAATTCAACCCCTCTTTGAACATTTTCACAAACTCCTGGTTATTGACATAGCTCTTTCCTGACCCTTGTGATGCCGGGTGGGGAGGTGGCTTTGAATAACTAAGCAGTGGAGGGGGCATTCCTCCACTGTGCCATGGATTGTAATATGTTGGAGGGATCATTCCATTCGAGTGGTCAAGCGGAGAGTTGTGTATTGGGTGAGGGATTTCCGGATGACTCGCCAGCCCTATCAACTCCTCCGAAGAAGGGACGGGTGAATCACCAATATTGGTCCCTACTCATGGTATGCGTTGATTCAGCCTTGTTGTAATGAGAAGGTAGGGATGGGTGGCCTTTGTTGCAATGTTGTGAAGGTGGGTAGAACAAATGGTTCTGTTATTGAAAACGTGCCAGATGTTGGAAATAGTCTCAGTCGAATGGGTTGGTACCCAATATCAGGCTGAGTGGGCTTGTATCCCACGGTAAGGTAATTGTTATGAGCCCCACCGACCATGTGGCCAGCCATTAATGTTCCTTCTGGGCTACTCAATAGGCCAAACAAGTTACGCCGTATCTGGCTCTGATCTTCTGGCTTCATGTGGTATTTTTGTGCTACACTTTCAAAGAAGGTGACACTGTTTGTTGTTGGCAGGGTGTGGACATCTAAGTGTTGTACGCTTTGTGACGTCATGGTGACTGCAGTGGAAGCCATTGTTGTGGATGTGGAGGAGAGTTGCGTTTCTCCTCCTCCAACATTGTGAGTTTCGTCAGTCATGATAGATCTCTTGAGTGTTCGATCACTAGAACAAAAGTGTTGAGATTTGTGGAACAAAAATCATCTTTTGCTCCACGCTCACCGCACCACTAAAAGCTTGGTCCGTGGATGTGTTGTTCACGCGCTTACTTTTAGGTTGTTGACCGTGTCTTCCATCACGCCTGGTGGTCAGAATCTGCAAGACGAACAAGGGGTGACTATGGGGGCTAGCCATGTGACTGGCGTAGCCTCTCCGATGCCTAAGTTAGCAAAGGAATTAAGAGAGGAGGCAATAAGTGAAAGAAGGAGAGAGTGAGAAATTGTCTGTACCTTTAAGTGTTCTGAGGCCTCTTTATAGGAAATGGAGGAGCCTTGATGATGTAAGCATCCACTAGTGATGTGGGCATCCACTAATAATGTGAGTGGACAATTATTAGTCAGCACTGTTTTTCTTCTTCTATCTCTTTATCGGACTATGTCGCCATCTGGTGGTTGTCATTGACCAGCCGGATGGATGAGTAAAATGAGATTGCTTGCCATACTATGATGCATTGGCCTGCCACCAACTGGGAGGGCAAACCAGCGTGATATGATGTTAGTTGTCTTGAATCCAATCGGATAGTAACATTTACCGGCTCACCAACATATGCTAGGTTATCAAATTCCACGCATCTTTTCACACCTTTTTCACTCTTTTTACATAGAATTCCACTTCAGGTCATTTTACTCCCAAGATTTACCTAGTATCTGCATTTGCACCCGAAAACAACTACATACCACTTGAAATCTTTTATATGAAGTATAAAATGACTTAAACTATAGTTTTAGTGTGTAAAATTATATTGATAATAAGTGTAATTATACACTTATCAACCATACAATAACTCGTATGGAGTTTAATCAACTGATTTAGAGGGCACTCTATTTAGAATATAAACTACGCTCTAAACTTCATAACCCTAAAAGGATCTTCTGAGTTATTATTGGCTCATCATGACCGAACCATATCAAGTAGGGTTCGATTCCTCCAATCTAACAATCCATTGTGTTGGGGTGTATAAGGAGGTGTCCACTAGGATAAAATATCATTATCCCTTAGATAATCTTGAAACTCTTGGTTTAAGTATTCACCACCTCGATCAGATCGAAGGGTCTTGATACATTTTCCATGCTTTCTCCACTTCGTTTGTGAACTCTTTGAATTTCTCAAAACATTCAGACTTATGCCTCATGAGGTACAAATAACCATATCGCGAGTAATCGTCGATAAAGGTTATGAAGTAGACGAAACCCTCATGTGTCTTAACACTCATTGAACTACATACATCAGAATGTATTATTTTCAAAGTACTAGTGGCATGTTGTCCCTTTCCTTTGAAAGGTTTCTTAGTCATCTTCCCTTTTAAACAAGGTTCCACGCATCATAGGATACCCATTCCATTGGGCCTAAGTCTCCACATTTGTGTAACTTAGTTAAGTAAGTCTCATTTATATGGCATAGAGGACAATGCCATAAGTATGAGGATTCCTCATTATCTAATCTCGATTTCTTAACAACCACTACACCATAGATGGCCTGTGGCCACAAAAATACATAATGTTTCCCTTTAACCATTGCAATTTTTAGAAAAAAATCAACCTATGGCAACAATATTGCAAACTGTTCCAAATCAGTTGCAATAAATATAAAAATCTGTAAAATATGCAACATATTAGTATATGTCGTTGCCTAAAACACTAAAGTATGAGGTGTGGGTTAAGTGAATAATAAAATCGTTTGGCGGGATTATATCCCGCTCAATTAATTGATTGTTAAAACTAATTAAAAAAATAAAATAATAAAATAAACTCAAAAAAATCTCAACTCACTTTTTGCTTCCTTCTT
>CATIWQ010120000.1:0-20015 GCA_949673415.1 Euphorbia schlechtendalii | reverse complement strand
GTGCAGCATCGCAGCAAGGGGGCTCGTTTGTGTTGGTTTGTCCGGGGTTGCAGAAGGGCCAGGTTAGGGTGGAGCACTATGGATCTAAGCGGACTAAATTCATCATGGCACATGATTCGAGGATTGCCTGTTTTGCTTTGTCGCAAGTTTGGCAGTTGTTAGCCACTGCCAGCTAGAAAGGAACGGTTGTTCAGATATTCGATGCGGCCAGTGGTAACCTGCTGCAAGAGGTATATACTTCTCGCTCTTCATTTTGTATGTTTCCGAATTGTTTGTGTGTATCGAGTATGTTTTCATATGGCAATGCAAAGGTTCAGGCGCTTATACTTGAGCATTCATGCAATGTACTATTGGATTTAGCTTTTATTTTGTTTTATCTGTTAACAGCACAGCTTCATATTTACTTCAAGCATTGAAACCAGCAAATGCACCCTTTAAAAACAATGTTGGAATGATTATTATGTTTTGTGCATGATAATTTAGGGAAATGTATCTGGTGTTGGTGACTGTTTTAGAACATAAGCTTGATTAAGGTTTTTCAATAATTGCTAGGAATTTTGATGTACTTTGTTCAACTCCTAGTCCTTTTGATGTTTAAAGTAATTATATAAGTTGTATTAATTGGACCTGCATTCTTTCTGAACCTACCTTTTTTATATGGTTCCGAATTCATTGATTCAGTAATGTGACTGGTAGCTGATTGTTTCTATCTATATTCTATAGCAAATTTACCCTGAGTCATCTGAAATTCTCAGTTGCTAACTCATCTGTGGGATCGATCCACTGTTTGATTGCCTTATGTATTATTTTAAAATTTCTGTTTGTGCCAGTGAATGAATGATGTTTATTCTGTATGATTGGCTGTCTTATGCCTGTTATATTTTAGTTTGTATTGTTACTTACAGAAATGCCTTGAAACTCATTTTAAGGCGGCATGTGATTCTTTCAACTCTTTGAATGAACCATGCTGGCAATTTCCACTAGCCCTTCTATACAATGTTTGTATCATTGAAAATGACTTTTGGTATAGATTTTGGATTTTGGTTTAGATGACTGCTTTCTGATAGTTACTTAGAATTATTTAATTTTTTCTTTCCATTTATCATGTCCCCCTTCTAGAATGGTTTCATAACTTTGCATCTTTATGGTGTCATGTTCTGGTTAGGTGCAGAGTGATAATAACTGGTACATGGGAGATTTTATGAATTTAATTTTAAGTGGAATTTGGACTACAGGTGAGGAGGGGTGCAGATAGAGCAGACATTTACAGTTTGGCATTCTCTTCAAGTGCCCAGTGGCTAGCAATCTCTAGTGATAAAGGCACAGTTCATGTTTTCAGCCTCAAGGCCAATTCAGGATCTCCTGTTGCTGAGAAGCCTTCAAACTTGACAGATTCTAATTCACCCTCTTCATCATTGTCCTTCTTTAAAGGTAACTTCGTAGTTTTTATATCCCCCCATGGAAAATATTCATCAGCAATGTGTAATTTGGAAGGCATAATTACATTAAAATGAGTCATGTGAACTGAGGATTGGATGTTTAATTACTTTGAAAATATTATGTTCCCCATCTCGAGCAAGATGGTGGGATAACATTTGATATTGGTAGAAAAACTACAAGGGTGAAATGAAATTAATGAATTACAGTGTTATAGTTTATGTCAAACATTGTGCCTTGTTCTTTTGGCAACCTTTCCACATACAGGTGTTCTTCCCAAGTATTTCAGCTCAGAGTGGTCAGTGGCGCAGTTTCGTTTGATTGAGAATTCTCAGTACGTTGTTGCTTTTGGCCACCAAAAGAATACAGTGATTATTCTTGGCATGGATGGAAGGTATGTAAAATAGAATGTTGTTTTTTGAGACTAGATATTATAAAAAGGGTAGTTACTTCTGGTATTAGTTTACCTTATTGGTTATAGTTTTCAAAGTCTTTGGTAGCTAAGATCAATCTGGTGAATGATATACACTGTCCTCCCCTGTTTACTTGCATTAGTTTATCAGCTTGAGTGAATTTTTAGATAAATTTTGTTGTGAATTGCAGCTTCTATCGGTGTCAGTGTGATCCAGTGAACGGTGGAGAGATGTTGCAGCTTGAATACCACAACTTCTTGACACCCCAATCGACCTTCTGATTGCAGACATTTTCATGTTGGATCTCTTTGGGAGTTACTGTCGATATTATTCATCTTCCATGTTGGGTTATTCTTCGTATATAATTAAAATCATTTAAAATCTAGAAAGGGCTGCTTGACATTGTAAATACACGCTACTTCGTGAAAACAAACACAAAAAATGAATCAAATCACTCTATCTCTTATATAGAAATTGTCAGCAGTATATTTTAATGGCTCAGTAACATCCTAAATTTATCAGTTTTCACCATTTGCTATCTTTAATTTTATTGCACTAGCTAATCACCTCAATGTCATGTATCTCATTTTTATTGCAGAGAGAAAATAAAATTACAACTGTCCTTAAAAAATCAAATCAATCACACTCTAAAATTAGTAATATAATATGAAAACAGAAATATAAGAAAACAGAAACAAAATATCTAGAAATATTATTATAAGCAACTAGACAGGATATTTGATGATTTGATGAAAACTGGAGCAGAACGTTCCCGTGTAAAGTTCTGGTGGCATTATGGGGTTTGCCTTAAGAACATGATGTAACAAGTTATTTTAATCTTTTCAGAGTTAACTATATTATTTAAAAATTCTACGTTAAAATTTGATTAAATTTCAGATATTTTTTATTTATTATGATTTTTTAAAATAATTTTTAATCTTTGATAAGAGAATTTTTTGCATTTCTATACAAATTTCAAAATTTATTATTGATTTATATTTCATTTTTATTAACCAACCAGCAAAATTTTAATTTAAATGAACAAAATTACCCTTTATTGTGACATAATTATTATTATTATAGATCCTAAGTTTGTTAATTTTTAAACCTACAGGCCTCGTTATAGAAAAAATTTTGCATGCTTCCTTTGAAAAAAAGTGAAACTACATATCATGTTTTTTAACTTTATCATTATTTAGTTGAATTCTTGGTTTCGGAGTTACTTTATCTATGAATTACACATAAATGATTATAGTTTAACGAAAAGAACGGAAATATTCTTAAACTGCCACTCAAGTATAATTGGATGTAAAATAATTATTGCGAAATTAATTTTTTGAATATTATATTGTTAAACGTCGTTTGATCATGGCTTTATTTATCAAAAGATAGCAAAATTCGATTCAAAGAGTTGTGTGAGGCGAGTCTTTTGTTTTGGAAGAAAATTAAAGTGTAAGTATGGAATAATACTTTGGGAAAAGAAAGATGGATAATAATTTTTTTAGGAAAATATCATCAACGTTAAAATTTGGAATATATATTGATTGATACATAAATAAAATAAAATATCCTACGAAAAGTAAAAAAATCAAATCAAATCATATTGGAAGATAGGAAAAAATTTGTCACGTGAGCAAGAGGAACACATAAAAAAAGAAAATATAATTACAATTCGACAATATATGTTCTTAAGCTTCACTCCACGTTATCAAATATCGACGATCATAAGATTTTCGGCATACTCCATAACACCAAATAGTTTCGAAAATCTGAAACGATCTTGGTTGAAATAGATAAATTCAAGTACCGAATATGAAATATAGACATGTATCTTTGACTAGATTCAGATTGAGTCCAACCAGCAATAAAGTTACCTATGTTATATTTTGTAACAACTGATCCACAATTGAAAAAGACGAATGCATAGAAAAACCTCAATAAAATATTAGATGTGGATTATTCAACACAATAAACTAAAAATATGAAACTACAAAAGATTAAATACACAAAAATGGTTGGGAAGAGAAAAAAGAACGTTCCAGATAATCTTTTCTTCCTCTTCTAAGCAACAACTATTTTATAGTCGGAAAAGTCTACGATGCATGCCATGTATCGTTATGAACCGGGGAATGGGGAAATAAAATCTTATTTTAGTTATAATTTTCAAGTTCATTATTATTTTATTTTATTTCCTTGTTTTAAACGCTTGGTTTAATATGTTAATAAATAAACAATATAAAATCTCACATCCTTTCCTTTTCTCCAATTCAATTTTTGATCCAATTCTATTTTCCTTTCCAAATCAATTACATTCGTTATTAACTCCTCCTTACTATTTCCGCAATTCGTTTAATGTCCCAATTCATCTTATCCTTCAACACTTTTTTTCACATTCTTACTTTTTGATTAAATCGTACCTAAAATCTAAATAGATTAATCTAAATAGGACAAGATGGAGTGAAGTATCGACTCGTTATTAATTTTCAAACTTACAATTGTAGATTAGCATTAATTTATGTCATACATGACATCTACTGTAGACTCATCGTGCAAACATATTCTTAATAATAAAATATAAATCAATGAAATTTTTATATGAATTAGTTGTTTAACTTTTGTGATAAAATGAATTGTTAAAATTCCCCAATTTATAATAGGCACGTTATTAAAAAAACCGATTTTACATAATTATTTTTCAAATTAATTCTTATTTATTTTTCAAAATTATTATTGTATTAATTGTTTTTAAATAATACTATATAAACCAATAAAAATTTTATTTCAATTACTCATTATTTTAAACTTTGGCGCGAAAATGAAATTGTTAGAACTTCTCAATTTATAATAAGGATTGTTGGTAAAAAAATGAGTTCACCTCAATATTTTTCAAATTAATTACAATTTATTTTCTTATTAATTATTATTTTACAAATTATTTTTAACTTCGATTTTTCAATGATCCTTATATTAAAAATTGAGGATGAGTATAACGTAGTTCTAACAATTTCAAATTATTGCAGAAGTTAAACATAATAATTAATTCAAATAAAATTTTTTATCAATTCATAAATTCTGTTTGTTTAATAATAATTAGGTAGGAAAAAATATATATCAGGAACATACTAATTTATTAATTAAAGTAAGAATTAAATTGAGAATAAAAAATAATAGAAAATAATACAATTTAGGTAAGAAATATCATTACATAAATAAGAATGATAAAAAGATTTTTTTTCCTTCACTTTTTATAATTATAAAGTTAATTACTTAACTTTTAAATGCATTTTAGATAAACTTACGATATATAGCAATACATGTCATTTACTGTAGACTTTAAAAAAAATAGGAGAGAAAGAAAGAAACATAAATAAATAATTAAAAGAGTGTTAAAGAGTTAAAATCAACAGTATTATATATTATTTTCACAGGCGGAAGCTTCGTTGTAACACTGCTCTTACATTTATTGAATTATTAAAATATCATAATTAAATTGATTTTTTTATAATGTACTTAGCTTTGGAGAGATATGGTTTTAATTTCTATATTACAAATTTTCTACAAATCAATCATATAGCATCCATTGTAAATCCAATTATACTTTAGAAAATAAAGATATTCAAATAAGTAACCAGAAATACGTGAAAATCAATGAAAGATTTTAAAATATAAGATGTTATTTTTATTGATTATTGGGTGTAAATTCATAATCACACCTTACTTGAATCTTCATAATAATTATCACTAGACAAAAGTTTAGTAATTGTAAAAAAATTAATACGTTATCATGAAACTAAATCTGAATATTATAAATAGAGAGCTTCCACCCGAGCATGCCAACCCAATAATTTGTGAATGTTTTGGATCAAAAGAAGGGAAGAATTTAGTGTGTAACAAACAAAAATGAAATTTAAACCGTTGAAATTAAACGTCTCTTCTTACAGTTGGAAAAGAAAAAAGAAAAGCATGGCGGGAATTAAGGTGCATGGAAGCCCAATCTCAACAGCTACACAAAGAGTTTTGGCTTGCCTCCATGAGAAGGGGTTAGAATATGAATTCAATCATGTTAATTTGGCAACTGGAGAGCACAGGAAAGAGCCCTTCATTTCCCTTAATGTAAGTCCCATTTCAAATCCTTAATTCCTTGTACCATCTCTTTCCCATTCCATCAAATTAATCGATCTTTGTTGCAGCCATTCGGTCAGGTCCCAGTCCTTGAACATGGAGATCTCAAGCTCTTCGGTACCAAATTCTAATTGAAAGAGCCAACTTAAATCCTATCGGTTAATATATGATTTGACTGTGTTGGATAAATGTGCAGAATCGAGAGCAATAACGGAGTACATAACCCGAGAGAATGCTGGAAAGGGGAGCGATCTATTGTGCCAAGGGAAGCAGATGGCTGTGTTAGGGGTGTGGTTAGAGGTGGAGGCTCATCATTTTGAGCCACTTGCATCAAAGCTTAACTGGGAAATCGTTTTTAAACCACTTTTTGGGATGCAGACAGACCCAGCCGCGGTAGACGAAAACGAGGCAAAACTAGCAAAGGTTCTAGATGTGTACGAGTCAAGGCTTGGTCAATCTAAGTACTTGGCCTGCGATTGCTTCACATTGGTAGATCTGCACCATCTGCCAAACTTGCAGCTGCTGTTGGGTTCTCAGTCCAAGAAATTGATCGCTGATCGCCCTCATGTCGCTGCTTGGGCTGCTGATATCACTTCCAGGCCTGCTTGGGCTAAAGTTCTTGCCTTGCAGAAACACTGAAGACTTGCTATATCCTGAAGGAGTTGTGCTTTGTGTCTGTTAATTTGGATCAATCTTCTACCAGTAGATTGGCTTTCTTGTCTACGCTTTGTAATGATATTTGCACTATTATGTTTGTTTGGGGCAATATTTGTGTTGTGTGCTTAATAAGGTGGATGGATTCAGATAATCTACAGGGTAACATTTGTGTACATGGATGGATTGTTATTTGCATGAGCTGCGTACAAAGCCCCTTGTTTTGGTGAACCACATAGCCAAACATGGTGTTCAAAGTGTAACATTTGTTTTACTACATAGCATTCAATAAAAAGATCCAGTATTTCGAAAGAAAAATCAAAAGAAAGATATCTATACTGCGCTGAAGCTGAAACAGTTACTTTTGAAGTAACAGAAAGAAAAGCAACGACTGGAGTGGGAGTAGACTTGTCCACCCACCCATAGTTACGTGGGCCAGGCTTGGACTCTTGTTTTTTTTGCTATGTATGGGCTAGTTAAATCACGAAGTTTTATGGACCGATCTTTGTTTTATAAATAAACATCCAACCCGACCCGGCGAAAATAATTAAATTACATATTATATCTAATCATTCTTTTAGATTTTTTTTAACCGAAGAATATAGTATACCAAATCAAATAGAGACAATAACAATTCTAATCAAAAGGTGGATAAAGTTCCCCCACTATTTTAGCTAATAACTCTACAACATGATTCACAAATTGGTTGACATCGGCAATGTGATATAAAAAAATTGAAAACAATCTACCAAAATTAAAATATCATATAAAAAACATAACAAAACCCAAACAAACTAAACTTGCTTTTGCAGCCAGACAAACACACCATCGTTGGGGAAGACTTAACCTTAAAACAAAAGATTAACGCTACAACCTATATGTTTTTAACCCCAACAAACGAGTTCAAAGATCCATGACCATAAAGATACTTGCATATGCTATAACTTTAACCTATATTGCAAATCTGAAACGATCTTGCTGAACGGAGATAACACTAGGTGTTTACTATGAAAGATAAACAAGTATCTTGTCTAAAGACTGGTGAAGTCCAACCCGGTTGTAAATAAAGATTGAGTTATGCAGTAAAAATACGTGATTAAAGAAGACGATTGTGTATTGAGCTTTAAAAAAGTAGTGAATGCAGATTATTCTCACAAAAAAACTCAAAAAATAAGGAAAAAAGTACAAGAAAACAAAGAGTGGAGGGAGAAAAACTTTAAAAAACAAACTCATAAACGAAAGAGTTTCTCTGTAAATATTAGATTGTAGTCTATTATAATTAAGATAGCTACAATAAATACTAATTTATATTTAAATCTAAAAAAATACAAATGTGGGTAATATTCACACATATTTATTTAAATTTAGCATTTATTTATATTCATTCTCCTAAATTTTAAAAGAAAAAATTATCATAAACTTATAATCAAATTTGAAAATGATCTAATAAATCTAATTCTGACTCACATTTTAAAGTGTGAATGAGACCGGATTATGTTGATATTTTTAACAATGCTCCGCGTGCATTGGAAGTAATCGCATAGAAAGGGTACACATCTATTCCAAAATCTTAAATTAAAAAAAAAAATGATTTAAAACTAGTACTTTTTTCCTATTTTTTCTGCTTTTTTCAGAGTATATATAGTATTTAAATTTCTTCTACAATGATTGTAAGATGAGTCTGGCAAGCTTCAGTATAACATACCCCCCTCTATTGCCATTAACAAATTTAAAACGTGGGAACAGAACTGGAACGGTAACCTGCACATTTCATGCTATTTATTTTGAAACTGTTGCGTAAAACAACTAACAACGTAATTGAAGCAATGTTGATTAATAAATAAATATTAGTGTTTGGGAGTTGCTACAGTAGTCGAACTCCTTGACATTATAAATACTGCTGCATGCGAATATGATCAATATATTGTTATCATCATTGCATAATCATGGCGGCAATTAGGGTGCATGGAACCCCAACTTCAGTAGCTACACAAAGGGTGCTAGCTTGCCTTCATGAGAAGGAGTTAGAATACGAGTTCAATCGTGTCAATATGGCAACTGGAGAGCACATAAAACAGCCTTTCATTTCCCTCAATGCAAGAACTCCCTCATTCATATCCCTCCAATTCAATCATATCCCATAGAATTTAATCAGTCTTTTGTCTGTGTTTTGCAGCCTTTTGGTCAAGTTCCTGCTTTTGAACATGGAGACCTTACGCTCTTTGGTACTGGTGAATTTAATCTATCAAATCAAATCCCACAATTTATGAACACTTAGTGTTTTGTGATTGATTATTTTTTTATGAGCAGAATCAAGAGCAATAACTCAGTACATAAACCGGGAGAATGGTGACAAGGGAACCAATCTATTGTGCCAAGGGAAGCAGATGGCAGTATTAGAGATGTGGTTAGAGGTGGAGGCCCATCATTTTGATCCAATTGCATTAAAGCTCAACTGGGAAATCGTTTATAAACCATGCTTCGGGATGCAGACTGACATGGCAGTAGTAGAGGAAAACGAAGCAAAACTAGCAAAGGTTCTAGATGTGTACGAGTCAAGGCTTGCTCAATCTAAGTACTTGGCCTGTGATTGTTTTACCTTGGTAGATCTGCACCATCTGCCTAACGTGCAGTTGCTGTTGAGTTCTCAATCCAAGAAATTGATGGATGGTCGCCCTCATGTCGCTGCTTGGGCTGCTGATATCACTTCCAGGCCTGCCTGGCTTAAAGTTCTCGCCTTGCAGCAGCAGTAAGAGGGCCAGAGTCCACACTATACCCGCTGCTATTCTTGTTAACAGACTGTGTTTCTTGTTTGTTCCATCTTGTGTTTTTGAGATCAATCTTCTACCCAGATCTTGGTTTTCTTTGCCCCTTTATTAAAATAAAACTCTCTGTTTATGTTCTCTCTTCTTTGAGGCAGTATTTGTGATCTTAACATCTTAAAATGTCTTTGCATGTCTGAGTCGATTTTCACACTTAAATAAGAATTCCATTATATTGACATCAAACAGCCAAGAGATGTTCTTTTATGTTATGAAGAAAAGATGTTGCCATGCCTTTTAAGGTTTGACCACTGCTAGTATGCTACTATACCAGTGTTTTAAAAGGCGCTAAGCGCTAGTCGGGCGGCTAGAACTTCCGGGGCCTAAGCAGGGATTAATCGAGGATTAATCGGGATCTAGGCGTGGACTAGGCGGATTAATATTTTAAATATTTAATATTTATCAATAAACTAAAATAATAAATTTAACTAACACATAATTTTTCATATAATAAAATTAAAAATTCATGCAGCAACATTTATACAAGCTTTGGCAACACATTTTTAGGCTTTGACAATACTTTTTTAGATTTTGACAACATTTTTCTAGTATTTGGTGACATTTTTCTGAGTTTTAACGACAGTTTCCACCTTGACTGCCCGATTATAAAAAATCGGGACGATGTTCCAAAAATCCCCGCTTAAGTGGCCGCCTTGACCGCCATTTAAAACAGTGTACTATACACATGCCTGCACATTCATTTAATATGCATAAATTAATCTACTCTGCGTCTGTGATGGAACAGGCCCTTAGAGAGTGTATTCATGGAATTTGTGTTGTCTAACAAAATCTGGCAATATTTCAATCTCATATAACAAGCATATGGCAAACGTGTGACAATGATAAAACAATTATCTCTTCTCGTGTGCATAATACAAATGAGCATCAATAAAGTCTCTCGACAACTCAGTCTCGGCCTTAGGTTCAGTCTCCAATAAAGACTTACACTATCTCCTTTTCTTTCATCAGTATGTCTATTAAAAGCATTTCCATTTTTTGGTTTTGAATTGAGATACAAACTTCATGGTATTTGTTGTTTCAAAAGTAGACAACTTTCTTCAGCTTTGAGGCAGTAGATCCCATGATCATTGTCTAAGTTTGGCCATTGTCAACATTCACTAGAGGGCCAACGTATATGCTACGGTGGTGGGTAGCATGAAATTCATGCCTAAAAGTTCTAACTTCGAGATCATAATATTACATGGTAGAGTAATTCCTCTGATTACCAACAGTTAATGAATACACAGCAAAAAAAAAAAAACAGAAAACTTTATGCATATTTTTTAGTTAACCTAAACTGATGGCCAACCAAAAAAGGTGTGAACTCTAATTTACCTCGGAAAAAATTCCTTTTGATCATTAGCGGTTAGAATGTTGAGGACAGGAAAATGATACATCTGTGAACTGAGCATACATGATCAGGCTCGTGGGCTGTAAGCTCTTTCTTCCGTTTACTATGCCACAGTGGAACTTAATGGTTCAAAACCACATTCTTGGGTTCAGATTCTACAGAGCTACAGCCCAAGTCTTTCTTCAGTCCCTTGCTTTTCATTAGCTCCCTTACATTTTCAGCATCCTTCCATTTTCCCATCTCCGCATACAAGTTGGACAGAATCACATAATATGCACTATTCTCTGGTTCCAATTCAATAAGTTTCTTTGCCACAAATTCACCAAATTCCAAGTTTTTATGAGCCCTACAGCCACTAAGCAATGATCCCCACATAGATTTTGTGGGCATGAAAGGCATTTCTCTCATCAGCCTGAAACCTTGGTCGAGGTCCCCAGCTCGCGCAAAGAGATCGATCATACATGCATAGTGTTTGGAATTAGCAGGAAACATATAATTCCCATTAATCAGTGAACTAAAGATCTGTTGACCCATGTCAACCATACCAGAGTGGCTACAAGCACTAAGCACATTGACCAAAGTGACCTCATCTGGCTTCAACCCTTGTTGCAACAATTTATAGAACCAAGAAACAGCCTCCTGCCCACATTTAGCAAAAGCTAAGCCTTTAATAATCGCATTCCAGGCAACAATGTTCCTCTCTTTCATGCTTTTAAACACATTGAAGCCCTCATCAATCCTTCCGCATTTCATATACATATCAATTAAAGAAGTGCCTAAGACCACATCCAATTCCCACCTATTCTTTCTGATGATATCATGTATCCAGGCACCCATTTCAATGGCTCCAAAACTCGCACACGAACCTAAAACATTCACCATGGTGACATGATTAGGCACTACACCTGCATATTGCATCTGCTCAAAAGAAATCAAGGAATCACCATAATTCTCAGCATTCCTATACCCCATAATCAAAACAGTCCATGACACAACATCTCTCTCCGGCATTTCATCGAACAGTTGGCGGCACAAACACATTTTCCCACATGCGGCATATACATTGAGCAAAGAGTTCTGGACATAAATATCATTGAAAAGCCCTAGCTTTACAACATGAGTTTGTACACATTGGCCTTGGTTGAGTTCCTTAAAGTCGGATAAGGACTTGAGAAGAAAAGGAAAGGTGAAATTGTTCGCTGAAATCGAATTTTTATGCATGTAAGAGTAAATTGAAAAGGGAACTCGAGGGATTTGAGAGTGAGCGAAGGCTTTTAAAAGAGTGTTGCAAGTGAAAACATGTGGTTTTGAAAGGTGAGTAAAGAAGAGAGGAAGAGATAAATGCAGAAGAGAGAGTTTCTGACATGCGGTGATGAAAGGGTAAGTAATGGAGGTGTTCCAATGTAGTTTGTGGACGATTATTTGAGCTTGAATCTGATACAATTGATGATGAAATATGTAATTGTTAAGAAAATTAATGATCTTCGTTGCTGAAGGGTTGAGCTGCGGCCATTGCATAATCTCTAATCGATATCTATGCCAGTTCAATTAGGGTCTGCTTGGCAGGTGTTTTTTCCAGGGGACGTATAGGAATAGAATTGTTTTGTTATGCTCGGAAAGGAAGAGAGGTTAAAAGTGGATGTAAGCTGGGTTAAACACTTTTTTTTACTTCCATTAATTTGTAGACTGTTCATTCCTCCATTTTGGCCAAATTTGAGGGGTGGTTGATGTGCATTTTCATAATTAACCATTTTGGTGTTTATTTTATTGTAAACAATTCCAAACAAAAAGATATTTAAGTAATTTTCCTTACACCTTACTTTATAATTCCATCATTTCATCTCAAACAAAATATTACCTAATATTTTATGTTTCCATCACCCACCATCCATTCAATTACCATCCATTTATTTTATTTCCTTTATGATTCTTTCTTTCCTTTGCTCCCAAGCGAAGCTTTAGGCTTTGTTTGGTTTGAAGGTTCTGGAAGGAGAGGAAAGGAGCTGACATTGTATGGGACCGATGGAGATGAACATTTAAAAGGGAAACTATAGGAATTGAATTTCACAGTTTTTAATTTCACCGAAATGGTTAACTTTTTCTTTTATCTAATTTCATTGCTATTACCAATATTCAACTTTAACAACAACAAGGGTGCATAAGTAATTTCATTGTAATTTCTTTTAAAAACACCTCTCTTCCTCCTAAACATCAAAATTTAAAAAATTTATCATTCCTTTCGAATTCCATCTCTCACTTTCTTTTCCTATACTTTCCAATCCTTTAAAATTCTCCAAAAACTTGCTCCCAAGCAGAGCCTAAGTTCCAACTTTCAATTGTAACTTGAATAGAAAACCTTAAACAAGTCGTAGGGGTAAAAATGTAAATACTTATTCAAAAATTTTGTAATTGGGCCGAACATGGGCTGAGTTTAAAAGCGTCAGCCCAACTCTACGATTTAAATGGCTGTGATGGAAGGTGAAAATAGTAATGGCAACTACTCCCTCCATACTTTTCAGTATCATAAGCAAATTGCATTTTAATTTTTAAGCCACTCAAATTTTTGATCCAAATCTTTCAAATATTGTGTGTAATAGTTTACTTGTGCGCTTAAATTTGACAAATTTTACTTTTACCGTGTGAAATAACTTTTTATGAAAGTATGAATGCGGAAAGAATATTGCTCATCTAAAATTTGGTGCTCACAAACACTCTTAAAGAGTTTACGAAACGTGAAAAAGTGAGTTCAATATAGTTTTACAAGCAAATTCTATGTGACCATTATATCAATCTTCATAGACATTCGTTATATAGTTATAAAGCTCAAAGTGATCATTTAAAAATAAAATCTATAGAGAAATCCTATTTTTAATGGTATAATATATTATTTTTGTAATGGCTATTAAAAATTTACAAAGAAGTGAAGAAAAAAAAAGCAATGCTACGGTGAGTGCAAAGTGTTGTCACAGGGCATTCTGATGAGTGTTGGGTTATGCAAAGTGGGAAATAAGTAGGATTTTGGCTCTATTGTACCAATTTAATGCTGCTTTTTTTAAAACAAATTACCTTACTGTTTGTCCTATTCTTAGAATTTTGTCTTCAATGCTATAAGTGCCTTTTTCTGATCTCATTCTACTTAATAATTGTTGTGCTTAGCTGCTGAGTACTGTTAGTGTTCATAGAACAACACTTCTTTATGGTCTATGATATCATCAAGCTTGCATACTAACAAAAAAAAGCTAAAAGAAGAAACGGATAGCTTCAAGCTTTTTAAATTGCTAAATCTATATAAATATTTTTAAACTAGATCTTCTAATAAAATAATCTTGTGATGGATATACTCCGAATGCAATTATTCTGCACTTTATGTTGTAGCAACTTGCAATTCTCTTTCAAGAATGCATACTTGCTGATTAAAATGTTACTTATCTTGTACCCGTATGATTATACCAATTATTTGAATCACTATTATACGAAGCATTTCCAACTGAGAGGGAAACTTTGAAACGACAAGAGACTAATCAAAACAATTGGAGGGTATATAGGAGAGACCTAAAATGTCAAAATATAATTCTTGGAAACTCAAACAAGTTTGTTGAAAATTAATGATCCTAGCAATAGAACAGTTTCATGTCTGAACATTATTAGCCACTGGCTAGTACAAGTGTGTCGGCCAGATAAATACTAAAGAAATCCCAAAAATGATGTCCCAGTGAAAAAAGGAAGTTTTGCTTGAATTTGAGCAGTAAAAGTGAGACTGATGGGATCATAGCAAATAAAATGCCATGAATTCAACTTTTTTTCTGTAATCATTCATCTATCGAGAAAGTTGTACCTTTGTATTAACAATTGAAATTAATGGATCATACTTAAGAATTCTTTTTTGTGAGTCTATTGTTGACATGTAATATGATCCATTGATTTTTCAATCCAACAAAGCTTCTCTCAATACTTCAGTTGCAAACTGAAAATTGAGGAAACTATACAAAAGATAGTTATAATAAAATGATAGGCATAAAAGAATAGAAGTGAGTGACGTCAGAAATGAGATCACCCAATTTTGTTAATTGCTTATATTGGTTCCTTTAAATTCCCACCTTACTCTACTACATCCCCTAGTAACTTCTCTGCTACTAATTTCTCATGGCAACAAAAACAGCCGAAACGCCTCCACATCAGCTCTTCTTTCAGGTCAATTTCTATATTTATACCATGCACCTGATTTCCTTTAATTTAATTCCCTCGCTTATTAGTTATCATTTCACAGACTTGGTCCTTAAAGGTCTCTATCCACTGCGAGGGCTGCAAGAAGAAAGTTAAGAAAGTCCTTCAATCAATCGAAGGTACATATTTCTTTTAAATCTTGTATAGCAAATGGTGGCCTAGAAGCGGACTAATTTTAATGTTCTGCTTTGTTGTGGTGGAACTACAGGTGTATATAAGATAGATATCGATTGCCAGCAGCATAAGGTTACAGTAGTAATAGGCAACAACGTACAAGCAGACACTCTTATTAAGAAGCTGGCGAAGTCCGGTAAACGGGCTGAGCTTTTGCCAGGGAAGAAGCCTCAAACCAGTGACAATAACAAGTCACCAAAGTCCAACAAATCGGATGCAAATCAAAGCAAAGCTCCTCAAGATGCTGCACTACTTACTGCTCAAATTAAAAACACTGATGAAAACCATCCAGCAGAAGATCAACTTGATAATGAAGGTGAAGACCAAAAACCGCCAGATGCGGCCGACAATAATTCGGGTGGCAAAAAGAAGAAAAAGAAGAAGAAGAAGAAAGGAAAAAATGGGTCAGCAGGTAAAGAAAGCCCTCAATATGAGGAGTCTGTGGCGATGGGAGCATCTATGAATTGTGTGAATTACAGCACAGCGTATCCAAGTGTAACCGCATCATACTACGCTCCTTCATTTCAAGCTCATGTGTTTTCTCATCAGCCACCGTCTGATCCTACCCATGCCATGTCTCATATTCACCATGATTATCATGACTATGACTATGATGATGATGATAGCACTGGATGCTCAATCATGTGATTATATAATGTTTAGAGGAAAGGGTTGTGTTGTTTGGGGCAATTGATGTTAATTACCAAAATAGTTAGCTTTGCGCTTGTACTTGTTTAATTAATCATTGTTTTTCCGTTAATAAGGTCCTTGTAATGTTTGGTTATTTTTAGATGTTAGAAAATGCACGTGCAAAGTAGATTTTTATTCTTCTTTACATGTATAATCCTTGCAAAAGAAAAGTCATATTTGCAAAAATCTTGACCTAACCAAAAGAGAGCAAATGATTATTAAGGGCTATTTGTAAATTATTCCACAAAACTCCATTTTGGCAAACCTAAGTTAATTCAAACTTTCTATACTAAAAATAGAAAAAAGCATTTAAATGATGTTTAGCCCGATTGAAATAGCTACACAACGAAATTATGTGAAAAGAATCAAATATATTTATAGATATAATGATACACAAAAAAGAATCAAATATATTTTCTTTGGGAAATGTTTAGGGTGAACCTGATCTAACCTCAAACTTGTATATTTTGATATATAAGAAGGAATAGACAATCAATTTGAAAATACTTCTTTAGTAGCTTATCTAGCTCATATTTCCTATATGATGTGGTACTATGTGTTATCTCAAATTATTGATGTAGAAAACTAAATAGACATTCTCTACAAAAAATACAATTTAAAATGGAATGGACAATCTATTATTCTTATCTTATAAATAGACATTGTCTATTTTAAACTATTACCACATCATTAAAATGAACTTCTATTCCACCAGAAATTTTACATGGAACCGGATATTCTAGAATCCTCTGCTCCATTACAAGATATGTATCTCATTAACTGAAAATTGTGACACGTGTAATGCCTTGGAGCATGATATTCTATAATAGGGATGGCAACGGATCCTGGACCCAGTCCGGATCCCTTTTTTAGGATCTGGATCTTAATTTTATAGATTCGGGTCCAGGAAAACGGATATGGATCCGGGTTCGAATTTTACAATGAAACCCGGATCCGTAATTAAAGATTAATTATACTTTTTTATTTATTATTTACTCTAAAAGTATTGGATAATTAATATTATTTGAGATCCACGTAAATCCGATTGCATGAACATAATTAATTGAGCATATAAACTATTTAAAATAAGGTGAAATGTACAAGTATGGAAGTTGAAACTTGATGTTAATTACATGGACCTGTTTATGGACCTGAATCCGTGGGATCCGTTGGATCTGGATCTGGATCCTAAAATTATGGATCCAACGGATCCGGGTCGGATCCGGGTTCAATATATTCAAACGGATCCGGACCGGGTCCAAGCTGGACCCGGTCCAGATCCGGCTCGTTGCTATCCCTATTCTAGAATAATCGGCTCCATGTAACAAAATCTGTCTATTCCACGTACCACTTAGACTTGTAATCCACATGCTCTAATTCCAATACAACAACTTTTGGATATTATTTCTCTCATTGTTACTTTATTTATCTATATTTTTCGTATTATTTCGTACCGGGTCTCCATGAATATAAATTAAAAGCCTAATGCATCTTGAACTCCCTCAACTTGTCCCTAAGCTCCATATTTCCCCCTGAACTTTGAAGTGTTCTCAATGCCCCCCTGAACTTGTCTAAAAGTTCTCAATGCCCCCCTGAACTTGTCTAAAAGTTCTCAATTTCCCCCTGAACTTTGAAATGTTCTCAATGCCCCCCTGAACTTGTTTAAACGTTCTCGATTTCCCCCTGAACTTGTCTAAACTGCATTCCATCATCCCCTTTATCTGAAGAACGATTTAGGGATTTGGACTTCTGTAACATTAGAATATTAACATTGGGATATCTATTTCCTTTTTAATTTTTTTTCATTAACGCTCTCATGTTTGTTGGTCCACTAACGTAACTTGCAACGTTGGATTGAGGGGGTGTTGGAGAACGTTTAGACAAGTTCAGGGGGCATTGAGAACATTTCAAAGTTCAGGGGGAAATCGAGAACGTTTAGACAAGTTCAGGGGGGCATTGAGAACGTTTAGACAAGTTCAGGGAGAAATTGAGAACATTTAGACAAGTTCAGGGGAGCATTGAGAACATTTCAAAGTTCAGGGAAGAATATGGAGTTTAGGGACAAGTTGAGTAGGTTTAAGATGCATTAGGCCTAAATTAAATGTTGTTTCAGTACAGGAATGATCAATTAATGGCAAAACATCCTTGCTTTGTCCAATAGCAAAAAACAGTCATTCCAATCATCACTTTGCATAACTCGTAATACCTATCGAGAAAAAGATAAATGAATTATCCTATCCAATACTGACTTTGTTTCTTTTTCTGTCTATGGTTAGAATAGAATAGAATATCCAGAGGGAATATTACTTCTATCCCCTGTATACAAGCCAGCCCCAGCTGGGATATTTCGTATTTTAATTTGCTATACATCCTCCTCTACAAATTCTCGAATAAAGTTCTCTGTTATCATCATTATTATTATAGACAATTTAACTTTCTTGGCTTTCATGCATCAAAAATATTTCCATAATATTCTTATGGATCCAATTTGCAGGGACAGATTTATTATGGGCCCTCTTGGGAAAAGAAGCAGAAAAAGATAAATATTATTAATAATCTCATCAGCATAGCATGCGTGACTGGAAAATTCTTTTTTCACGTCGAAGTACGAACTAGATAATTTGTTGAAGAAGAACATAATAAATGATAAGATCACGATGTAGAAGATGCTCCTAATTTAGCTTAGGAATGTACAATTTTATGCTTACATTATATATAAATAAAATTTTCACATGCTATTCATGTGACTCAAATCTATGTTATTTTTTAGTGACTAGAAGAGTTTCAAATCTCAACCGCAGGAATAAAACCTTCACCACCCACATTATTGTTACCTTAATCTCCATGTGATAAAAAAATAAATAGGAAAAGAAATAAATGAAATGAATTGAGTCATGACAACTAGATACGTTTTGAAGATAAAAGATTATTATGTATTCTATAACCATTTAAATTTTAAACTCTTTCGGAACAATATTATTATTCAACCTGTAATATAAACTTTTTAATATCACTCATGTATGGTCAAAGATTTATGCTATATTTTTATCAATCAGAGATTTATTCTATCGAAATATACAATTTGTACTGATTACGAGGAACTGCTGGAACTTAGATACCTGTTATAATTACATGATAAAATAAGATTTTTTTGTACAATCAAATTTGAATCTAACAGGCCTACTCTAAAATTCGTTGAAATTTAGTATGTGTAATAATAGAATTGCAAAATTTTGATGATAGATATGTAATTAGAGCATTTTTAGTAGCTTGCATATTTCACAAATTATTTTTAATATATAGGAAGAAATAGATAATCAATTTGAAAATGCATCAGTTTTTAAGTGTTTGAGTACGACTATTTTTGACAATTCTGAAAGCAAGAAATTATTAACAATAATGAATATTTGTCAACAACTGTTAATGTAATCGAATAAAAGAGAGAAATGAATTTCAACATGACAGAAATTGAATTACAAGACTAAGAAGAAGAATGTGAACCGTAAGAGCGAAGTGTAGCTCTCTTTATACAACTTAATCAACATGTGTAAAAAGACTTAAATACCTTTGAAGGCTAACTGATAAAAAAACTAACCAACCAACCAACTTAATAATACATTATAATTAACCCAATAACAACAGCTAATAAATACAGCAACACTTGCGTCAAAAGAATCTATTGATTTCCTAGAGTTTTCTATCTCATTAACTCTTTAATCAATTTGTTTCTTAATTAGAGCTTTCTATCTACAGTAGCAATAAAACTTAAAAACTAGACGACTAACCAAAACAACTTAAATTAATTATAAACAAACATATTGATTGATATTAAAATGTACTCATAAGATTTCGACATTATCAACAACATGATATTTCTATCCTCGTTATTATATATTTGCTATTTTTCATGAAAGTATATACCATAAATTAATAATATTATCCTGGAGTATAAAATCCGAATGCTAACCAATAAAAATAAAATCCTTACAAAAGAATAAAATCCAATGAGGAAGAAAAAAGGAACAATAGCAATAGTTAGAAGAACAATATTGACAAAAAAGAAAATAAAGATTGAAGTTGGAAAAAGCATTAGCATCTTATTTTTTTAAGGTGAAAACAATTATATAT